>UELX01000437.1:0-79222 GCA_900480035.1 Eupelmus urozonus
CGTAAACACCTCCTAATAACTTAATCACGTAGGCGGTGTCAATACCCTCCCCTTCACCGACCGTATGACTCATCACCATTACGAACGCAAACATCATCTACTACCCTTATATAATTCTACTTTGTTCTTTCGCACCACTAAAACCAAAATTGTAATAAGAATAAGACTCCCATCTCGATCAACAAGTATTTGTCCCTTCGTGCAAAGCATCCCTTAGGCTCCCCCTTCCATCAACTGACTTTTCAAAAAAAGAAACCAGTCACCACATACAAAACCACCCAGGTATACATACCCGCCTAGAAACACACATCTAAACCACTCTCTGCAGCAGCGTACGTAAAGTCTAGCCTCGAAATTCGCGCGCACCTGCATAGCCGCTGCGCTAATCCAGCCTGGGCGCATGCGCAGTCGCATCAGCCAGCTGCGCGCGCAACAGCTCCATATTCTCAGACTCCATTTTCTCCTGTTATTGTGGGCCTGCTCTCTCCTCTCCGAGTGCGAGTGGCTAGTCCGTGTTCTGTTCTGCGAAGCGCTCTAGCAACGTGAAAGGCGCTAAAGCTAGGGCTCGATTTTCTCGGATAAGCAGAGCCAGGCGATTGCCCTGCGCTCTCTCCCTGGGGGCCGAGCAGCGCAGTAGCCTGTCGATTCGTGCGATTAATTTTCTCGGTTCTCGTTATGCGTACATAGATTCGCGGTCGCGCGCGCGTCCGTGTCTGGTGTGTCTGTGTATACATATATTGCTCCGCGCGTCGGGTGTCTCTCTATATCTCGATTCTACGTCGTTTTTCTCCGAGCACATCTAATTCCACGTTTCTCGGGTGCGTCGAGCGCGCCTGGTTTATTATTTTTTTCTTTTAGTTCGTGTTTTAACCCGCGAAGTGCGCGCAACACACACAGCTCTCTCGGCGGGGCAGCAGCTTTTTTTCTTAGAAAGAAAGATAGGAGATAGAAAAGGAGAGCGACAGTTGTGTAAATCCCTCCCGAGAGGAATAGAGCCAGAGGCTCTATATTTGGCTTTTAGGTATGTCGGAAAGCGAGTCACTGGCAGCGGCGACGCAGCAGCAAAAGCAGCAGTTTCAGCAGCAACAGCAGCAGCAGCAGCAGCAGCAGCTAGGTTCGATGGCGAGCATGGCCTGGCAGTACCCCCAGAACAACATGCATCTCTACTCTAATTATTCTGGGTGAGTACGCTTATCTTTACTATGGGCGGCCCTTTGTCTGCCGAGCTCCCTGCAAATGGCGATTATAACGCGCATCCGATTTTTTCCTAGACTGTATACATATATAAGCTTGTTCTTTTTCTCGCGTTTTCTTGAGCTCAAAAATGAACGCGCGAGATGTAGATATATATGCAGACAGCGAGAGCGAGCGGGGGAAACAGAAGGGGAACAGTGTTGGTCAATACTAGCGCGTTTAAAGGGGCTATGTAGTTAGTAGACACGTGCTGATTTTGTTGAATAGTTTACTGGGATTGCGCGAAGATGAGCTCTAGTAGCTCGTGGGATGCTGAATTACAATGCTTGACGGTTGGGAAATGCATAGAGTGGGAGTCGATGAAAGTACAAAAATTTTGGCGACCCAGTTGCAAAGATTTGATTTGAGATGAAATTGCGCTTGCCTTTGGGGGTGTAATTTATTGCTTTCAAGTAGTACAAAGATAAAATTAATTAGGATAAAGAATAATGCAATATTAAAATAGAATAAATGTAAGATTTTAGTGCTGTTAAAAAGTTGTATAGATATTTATTTTATATACGTATTCCAGAAATATAGTATATTTCATATGATTTTATTTTTTTAATGCCCTTTATCAATCTGTTTAAAATAAATTTCTAACTTAAAACATATTTAGGCAAAACATTTTTTTATTTATTCATAAACTTGAGACTAAAAAAATCCTTTAAAAGATATAAAAACTTATAAATTTTAATAATATAAGAAATTCTAAATTTTAATTATTTATTTATAGGCAAATATTTGGACAAAACTATTCACATCAGAGCCAAATGTACTATCAACACTATGGAATGATGGGTTATGGACAATATGCTCATGGACAACTATCAACGTCGGGAACCCAGCAACTTGTTCAACAACAATTGCAGTCCCAGCAGTCACAACAACAGCAGAAACAACAGCCGCAGTCGCAACAGCATCAGCAGCAGAGTTCTCAACTTCAACAGCAAAATCAACAACATCAACAACATCATCAAACACAGCAGCAGCAGCAGCAACAACAACAACAACAACAGCAGCAGCAGAGTTCTCAACTTCAGCAGCAAAATCAACAACATCAGCAGCAGCATCATCACCATCAGAAGCAAGTACAGCAGCAATCACAACAGCAGCTATTAAATAACCAAGGGAAGCAGCAAACAGAGCAGCCTCCAATCCCACCTACTCCAATGACCTTTGACGATGATTCTGACCTTCCACCTCTTCCTCCAGGACCCCCACCTCCACCCTCTCCGATGATAAATCAACTGCACAAAAATCAACAGTCTTCTCACACTCAGCAATCCCCACTTGCTCAGCAGTCATCACATACGCAGTCACCACATACTCAGTCTCCACACACTCAGTCTCCACATAGTCAGCAATATGGATACAATTCTTACGCCTATGGCAGCTGGAATGGCGTTCAACAATCTGATTCTCCTCGTAAGTTTATAACTGATAAAATAAAAAAGAGATTTTGTTGTTTGAATAAAAAATCTTTGATATTAAATTAGTTAAAAAGTTTCTAATAACATAAAAATTTCCTTTAATTCTAGATTTCAGCGGAATTCGTTTCAACTTGCCACATAAGAAGACTGGCTTAGGTTTCACTCCGCCATCTAGCAACAGCGGTGCAGCTTAGAAGAAACGTAAGAGAAACAAAAACCTCGTGGCTCAATACAATTTTCAGGGCCAACTCCCCAACACCTCAGTACCCCCACCTAATATGGTTTACGGCCCGAGTTTGCTCGGTCAGCCGGGCGTTGGCAAGGTTGAGATGCCTCCCCTGCCTCCGCCTATGCAGATCGAGAAGCCGCCAACTCCACCCCCAGTTGATGAAATCAGCATGCCTCCAGAGCAGCCTCCACTTCCCAAGCTACCCCCAATTGATACTTCGCTGCCGCCACCACCGTTACCCCCTTCGCAGCCACCGATGCCCGTTGCAGCACCAAAACCACCACCACCAACAATTAATAATAGTCACCAACAGTCAAACATTAATAAGTCTATGACGGTACCGCCACCGGCACCCCCTACTCGCAGTCCATCCAAACCAGCCGTCCCTTCTAATCCAGTCGGCGACTGGCCCGACACTCTCAAGAACTACGTAAATCGTTGCTACGAAAAATGCAAGACAGCTGTCGACAAGGATCAGGTAGAAATCATTCTTAAGGGTAAAATTACGCGTTCAGCGAACGACGGTTCGCTTTGGGTAAAAGATTGGGATCGCGAGCCGTTGCCCAGCATTCACAGCGAGCGGATGACCATGACGATCAAACCACTAACGGTGACAGTCAGCCCGTCAGGACACAGAAAACCCGGCCTATCAATGACCCTTGGTGCCAGACTGGGAGCGAGGATGCAGGCGAATGCGCAGCTCGCCGGTGAGCGAGATCGCGACCGTGAGCGTGATCGCGAGCGCGAACGTAACACCGGCAGCGGCAACAATAGCAGTAGTGGCGGCAGTTCGGCATCGTATCTACGGCGTTCCAAGTCAAAAAGCAGATCGAGGTCACGCTCGCACTCGCCGGCACCGCGCAAATACAGACGCAGTACTTCATCTTCCTCATCTAGCGAACGCGATTACAAGTCGGTAATACCACTCAATACTCAATCTCACTCTCAGATGAAGAACAAAAAGTTTGGCCGAGGTGGCGGAAATGCCAATCAGAACCCCAACAATAACAGTAATAAACAGAACGCCAATAATAAACAGAATAAGAAGAACAAGCAGAAACAGAAGATCAATAAGGCTAATTGTCACTTCTATTCGGAGCATGGCCTAACGGGCGGCCACGTCGGCGAATACGGCACCAAGGAGAAACTGCAGCAGAGAGCAGCGAGATTCAGTGACACTTTCCCCAAGAATACGTCTCCACAGGTCAACATTTCCGTGAAAGATGATCCTACGGCAGAATTCGACTTTACAGGGTTACACATCGTTGGAACTTGCAGGGATCTGGAGAAACCTTATCTGCGTCTTACCTCGGTTAGTTTTTCTCCCAACTTATTTTTCAATTTGAATTCTCTCTAATGATCAATATTTATTCTCTTTGGTTTGCTTACAGGCTCCGGCACCATCGGCAGTGCGTCCAGTTAGTGTATTACAAAAGTCATTAGCCCATGTGAAAAAGCGATGGGTATCCGATCAAGACTATCGTTACGCGTGTGATCAGCTCAAGTCAATACGACAAGATCTGACGGTTCAGGGAATTAGGGACTCATTCACTATTCACGTTTACGAGACGCACGCTAGAGTCGCTCTCGAACGCGGTGATCACGAAGAGTTTAATCAGTGCCAAACACAACTTCGAATGTTGTATTCCGAAGTTGGTGGAGACTCGAATCGCTGCGAGTTTGTTGCTTATCGAATACTGTACTATATCTTCACGAAAAATACGTTAGGTATGCTATTTATAATTTATACTATTTTAATTTTTTATGTAAGTTATGACTTGATTTAATTTGTTTTCTTATGGTTTCAGATTTGACGACAATACTCGCAGCGCTTACTGAAAGTGACAAAAAAGACGATTGTATAGATCACGCGTTAAGGGTCCGTTCGGCTTGGTGGTTAGGCAATTATCATAGTCTATTTAAGCTTTACAAAACAGCTCCAAGAATGGCAGCATTCCTTATGGACTGGTTTTTAGCCAGAGAAAGGAAGCTTGCTCTTAAACAAATGATCAAATGGTATGCATTTATACTTTTTCTGCATTATTTTATGTTTTGGCAGCAAAAATTTTTTATTTATTTATTGACTTTTTGCTGCATTATTAATATTTGCAAGAGCGATTACAAAAGCCTACATATTTTTTATTTTCTTTAGTGAATGTTGTGACACAATTTTTGTTTTATTTGTGTACAATGATACTTGGAGTTTGTAATTGCACTGAAATTTTCATTTTTTTTCTTTTTTTATTTATAGTCACGTTTTACGATTGCAAAAATATTACAAATTTTTTTTATCATTGCTATTTAAAAAAAATCTATTTTTCATTTGTAACAGAATGAATTAGAAACTTTATTTAGTCCTTGTCAATAAAATGACCGTTCACACTGAAATGATATGATTATGGAACTTTTCATGTAAAAACTATGACGTTCAGTGCCGTGTTATACTATGCGTTATGTTGCTACTTGTGGAATACAAACGTTGATTGGGAACTTATTTGAAAATTAACCAGTCAGCAATGAAAACGTGCAGCACAAAGTTTAGCATAGGACGAAACAGATGGACATTGTAGATAGCGTTTACATGAAAAGTACCTAAGAGAGATTCCACAATGCCTTCTATCCTATGCATACTGCTCCTTACTCTTTTCTGTACTTTACAAAATTGGTTCTACTTTCTAATTATACAATAAAATTTCTTAAATAAGTAACAAATAATTAATGATAAAATCTTTAATCTTTTGTTAAATGTTCAAGTATTTTATGGTAAAATTAAGTAAATGGAACCAAATTTATATAAAACAGAACACAGTATATGGGGATATTTCTAGAACTTTTAACTTTTGGAAAAACGGTTTTACAATAATTTAAAAGTCTATTATTTAGATTTAGATTTTTGAAATAGTAGACACTTTAATAAGGACTACTATATATAATTTTATACGTCGAAAATAATGCTTTTTTATAGTTTTCTACACGTGTTTCTTAGAAAGTATAAAGAATACCTTAGTTTTAATCGCTTTGAAATTTTGACAGCAGAAAGTATATGATAAAATGAACAATTTAAGTTTGACCCGATAGATTTGACTAACTTTATTAAGCAGTTTTATCGTTTTTAGGTGCGTGAGGATTTTACATGAAAATATTACGCATTTAAATACGATGAAACTGCTTAATAAAGTTAGTCAAATCTAACAGGTCAAACTTAAATTGTTGATTTTATCATAAACATTCTGCTGTCAAAATTTCAAAGTGATTAAAAGTAAGGTATTCTTTATACTTTCTAAGAAACACGTGTAGAAAACTATAAAAAAGCATTATTTTTGACCTACAAAATTATTACCTAATTTCCGATCTACGCACAAATTTGTTATTTGTGTGTATATTGTACTCCATGAAATAAGTAGTTTAAGCCTTTATTGAAGTGTCTACTACTCCAGGAATCTAAATAATAGACTTTTGAGTTATTGTAAAACCATTTTTCCAAAAGTTAAAAGTTCTAGAGATATTTCTATATAGGACGTAATACATTAGGAATCTTCAGTGATTTTGTACACTCCTAGGACATACCTATTATTTACTATGTATCTCTATGCAATTGATGACTAAAGTACTCAAAAAGCTTTTGCTAAAAAGAAATTGACACAAATATTTGTTTATTTCTTTATCTCGTATGAAGGCATGAGTATTAATTGCAACAACTGCGAGTCTATATATAAAAAAATAAACAAACATTATATACCTAAAGTTATTTGTTTTTTGAGGGCTTCAATCATCAGTCACGCTATGGAAATAAATGGTGAACCTTAGATGTGTTTCGGAATTGTTTCATCGATCACTTTAATTTTATATCACGATAATGTGGAATATTCATTAAAAAATAGACCAGGAAATGTCATAATTGCAATTACTTTATTAAAATCTGATTTTCGGTAAAATTTCTTATTAATCAAATTCTATCGTCCAAAGTGACACTTTAAGACCTATTCAACAGTTATACTTTATTGTAATTTTCAAGGATGTTTTATACTTTTATCAGCAATTGAAAAAGTATTTCACTTCATAAATTTAGTTGAAGTATTTGTAATTATTTATTTTCCAGATTTTCAGTTGTTTTATCACAAGGTTATAATAAGCTTTCTATATTTTCTCTGTAACATAAAGACACTAATTGGACAGTTAAGAATACTGAAATATTGATTTCTCTTTCATTTCATATCTACAATAAATTTTATTATCTGCCACTAGTTATTTTGTTTTAAAATTGAAAAGGGGACTTTAAATTATATCATCTGTATAAAATTTATTCACGATATTGAAACAGAAAAAAAACGATCAAAAATAATCCTAAAGAAAAATATACATTTTAATTCTGTCTTCCGAAGTAAAAATATAGGTAAATGTAATTTCATAAATGAAAAAATGTTTTTATAGAAAAAATTGTTTTACATTTAACGTTTCACAAATTTACCATAGTTTGCGATATTATGTTAACAGTTCGCATACGACATCTGCAAACGGTTTACAACGCGAGAATAAGACACGACGCTAACTACGAACAGGCTTGATTAGTTGAATTTTTCACACTCTTTAGATTATGAAAATAGTATTCGATGCGCACAAGTAATTTTTAAATACTTGTTTTGTAGTACTCAATCGCGATTCCCCTACTATGCGCACTTTTATATTATGATATAGTATTTTAATTGTATATCTCCATATAGTATTTTTATATAGTAAGTATAGAAGCATGAAAAATTAAAAAAACAACTGAACTATTTTGATAAAGTTGTCTTTACTATAATAGATTATTTCAATTGTTTCATTTTTTCAAGATTGTACTTGCATATATTTTTACATGGATTATCAGAATTTATTTCAGTATTCTTGAATTTTAATTTATCAATATCCCTCTTTGTTACAGAGAATGCGAAAATTCATTTTAATTAATTTAATTTTATTAAATTTTTTGAAAATATGTCAAAAAAGAACGATGTGACATCAAGAAATTTTCCGAAAATTAAAAATTAAATTTGAAAAAATGGGTTTCTGTATAATCAATAACGAAGAGAATTTGGTTGCCTTTTAATTACTATCGTTTGAAATTATACGTATGATTTCACATAATAAAGATATTTTCCATAGCAGAATAAATGGTAAAATGCTAAAAGTATAAATAATGATACTTTAAACGAAGCAGACAATGGATCGAGAATGAGGAGTGCCTTTGTGTCCCCGCGCTTATGTGACGGGGGTCACGAGATTTAACTGCAATAACATTTCTGTTTCAGGTCTCACCGATTATCAATCTATCAAAAATCAAAATTATAGATTTACCAATATAAAATATAATTCAATAATAATATATTTAATCAACGATATTCATCGTTTGAAGACAACTAATCTTTTGATTTCTTCTATTGTTTAGCTATCGGCAAAATTTGGCGGTCGATTTCATCATTGCGGAATTGGCGTTTGAATCATTGGAGAAGTTTTATGAATTTATCGCTGAGTTCGGATTAGCCTTTGCTGATCCTGAACGAAAGCAACTCGACTGCAAGACGAGCAGTTCCTCTGTAGGTGCTTGGTAAATTAAGAGAAAGCAAGAGCCTAGCATTGAAAGTCCATTCTTTATCGTTCGTAAATATGAAACCCCTATTATTCTTCAGGGTGATTTCGAACGAAAAATTTAAACAAAAGATCCACGAGTTAAGCAAAGCATAATTCATAATTACACATACATTCGAACGTAATCTGTTTCTCGTGGCTCTTTCATAATAAACGTGACAAGAGAACGCGAGTCGACGGCAAGGAAGTTTTTAGAGGATTTTATCTAATGAATGGAAGTTCCAAGGAACAAACAGTTACGAGAAAAAGAAAGAGATAGAGCTGATCCGAATCAGATATTTGGAAGAGGACCAATGGCCTCTCGGTATTCATGTATATAAAAACTAAAGCAGACCGTGTGTGTGCTTTTCCAAATATTCGATTCGATAAATTAATGAAATCTTTGTACAAAGTCTATAAACGTGTAAGATATATGAGGGAAATACGTTCCGAATTTCCTTTTAAACATTCGGAGATGCGTGGTCGGTTAATTTAACATGTATTCTTCATTCCCGGCACTACATCCAGCGCCGCAACGTTATTTTTTCTTCTTTTACGTAGTCTTACTGAAAAATGCTATCTTCAAGCATTGTAAATAATATTTGAGCAACAAATTATCATGCGTTGGCTCTTTGTGATATTTGTACAGTCGAAAAATGTACAATCGTGTACATTTCACGGCTGGAATTTTCCCTTTATGTTTCTTTGACGATTTTTTGCTTCTTTATGAAATATGTGTTTATATGTACAGAGTACATTTAAACAATTTATTTTCTTCAGCTTTAACTTCTTTGAATCATCCCGTATTTATTCATGATTCGATCATAGGAATTTATTTCTAGTAATAAAATTTATCTTCAGAGCTTTTTAGCTCAACTTTTAACAGCTAGATTTATATGCATTTTCCCCAACATTGGATATTATGGTTTTTAAGGCTTTAAGAAGATTGTAGACAAAAATACCGTAATTTAAAATACGCATTTCCTTGGACAGCTGGGCATATTTTTATTTATCAGCTTTCCTATTTAAAAAAAGAATGTATCTACACGCAGGACTCAAAGTAGATAGAGATTTAATCGGACGACTACAAGGACGCACAACAGAAGGACGACAACATCGGAAGACTTCAAGATGAAGAAGTAGATCTAGGGAGTGGGAACTACGTGTAGCACGAATGATCAATCAGATTTAATCGGCAACGCATCATATAAAAAAATAACATAATAATAACAACATCATTAACCATTCGTTTGTTAATATTTATATTACTGTTAATTTTTTAAAAGTATTATAATGATTGCGAGGGTGATGATGGAAGAACGTTCGTGAAAGAGTGGGAGTGTAAGTAAGCGTGATAAATAAATATTTTCATTAAAAAATAATCGCGAGGAAGAATGTCCACTTTAAATAGATCAATCATATATTAACAAAATTTTAAAGCAAATCGTCAAGATCATTTTCAATCCAGCCAGCTCGACATGTACATCGCATACACACAACACACAAGAAGGATGAAGCATATATAAATAAATTATTCAATATTTTGAAATTACAGTTGTTATTACTTTTTTCATCGCCAATCACAAAAAAGCAAACGAAAAAAAATCCCACCTTCCATTTTCGTATATATTCCTGTAATTCCTTCCATTTATTACAGAATCTTCCTAATTACAGTAATGTGTGTATATATAATATATATTAATAGCTGACGTAATACAATAATATTATATATTAAAATATTAATTAAATAAAAAATTGTAACAACGTGGTGAGAGAGGGTTCGTCCGCGACACGGAAGTCGAAGGGCGGACGACACGCGGCTTAGTTTTTTCTTTCTCTTTTTCTTTTTAAATATATATATATAATTCTTCTGTACTTTGTTTAATTGTTTTGTTTTCTCTTGTAACTGCCACTTGCTTGTTATTTTTATTTTTTTGTATGATCTTTCGTCGTGTTCGTATTCTCGTCCCTAATTTTCCTTTCTGGCATCTTTTTTACACGGAAAGCGAGACGAAGCTGTTGTACTGAGTGATGTTGCGCTTGAGGATGTCGGCGCAGGGGCCGAGGACGCGCTCAAAGCGCGACCTGTCCAGCTTGACACACTTGAGGGGTCCGCGCGCCACTACCGTCGCGGCTCTCGGCCTGTCCAGCAGTAGGGCAATCTCACCTGCAAGCACACGGAACAAACATTAACATTATTAGACAGCAGTTTTTAGTGTTCTAATTATTAAAGTTTTTCTTATGTTTTAATTTTATTTTTGTTTCTGTCTGATATTCACAAACGGTTGGTTATACTACGAATTTTTTACAAACAATTTTAAATATAATCTTACGAAGAGATATAAACACGTCATTTTTCGATATATGAATTGACTATTTTTATTTTGCACAGTTACTTTGAATAAATTTAAAATTAACTTTTAATAATTTAGAAATATTGATCGAAAATAACTTTAATTTTATTTACATCCTCCAAAAATCAAGGCTCATGGAATATTGAAACGATATTGGAAATCTCATAAGTTTGAAGTAAAATTACTTTTCGATGCATACTCCCTGAGGTAAAGTAGGAATAAAATATACATTTTTCAATATATCTCAATCCATCTAGGTATAAATATTTAAATCTTATCAGAAAAATGATAAAAAAGTAATCAAATGTGTCAGAATATGTTAATAACATTTGTCAATTTTATTTGTGAAAAATAAAACTTGTGTAACTTCTTTTATAACAGTATTAAAAAAATTACGTAAGAAATAATTTAAAAAAAATTAATATATTTTTATGCAATATTTTTAAACTATCAGAAATATCACAAATCGAGATGATTCTCCAAAAATAACCTTTTCTGAATAGAGTTTATGTGAAAATCCAATATTTCTATAAGCAAATATTATTACACAACTTTAAGATCGAAAAATACATTTGGCGCTTCAAATTTAGCCTTTAATCTGACTCTTTAAAAAAACTCGATAAACTTCATTAAACACATTTCTTTAAAAAAATCCAAAATTTAATTTAAATATAAAGTGGAATGGTATTATAATGAAACGTACCAAAGTAATCTGAAGGTCCGAGCCGGCCAACCTCCGCGGGCTCCTCCGACTCTGTGCGCTGCTGCAGAACGACCGCCGTACCCTCAACGATTATGTAAAAGTCCTCGCCTGGCTCACCCTGGCGCACTATCGTTTCCCCGTCCTCAAACGCCACAGGCTCCAGGGCGTCGGCCACCGTTAGCCGTTCCC
The DNA here is from genome assembly GCA_900480035.1 of Eupelmus urozonus. Classification (NCBI taxonomy): domain Eukaryota; kingdom Metazoa; phylum Arthropoda; class Insecta; order Hymenoptera; family Eupelmidae; genus Eupelmus; species Eupelmus urozonus. The sequence goes on from UELX01000437.1 coordinate 11,746, forward strand.
ACTTCTCCAGAGATTCTGCAAAACAATAATAAAAGTTTTAAAAATTTGTTGCAGCAGAAGTTTATTTTTATCTGTCTCTTTTTACTGATTAAATTTTTGGTAATATTTTTTTAATTACTATTTTGAGTTATACGGTTATTATTAATCTGACAAACTTTTTCTTTAGCATACAATAGTTAAAAATTGCCAAATATACGGTAGAATAGGTAATGAAGCAACTATGTATATGTAAGTAAATGAATAATAAGTGCAGAAGAGGAAAGTATCTAGATCATTAAAGTTTTCTTGCTTCTTAGCTCAAAAGTTCTTGAATAAATTTTGAAAGAGATAAATTGCCTTTACGAGGAATCTTTATTAAATTTTAAACTTTCGAAAAAATTTTCATTTTTCACTTCTAAAAACTTTAGAGTTACTATTTTATAAGAATTATTTAATAAATAATAAATTATCACTAGTGTTGAAAGTACGTCTTACTTATGTAATAATCGTTCGGTCTTTAAAAAAACCTAAAGTCTTATAAATTATAAAAAAAATCCTCTCCACAGGCAAAGCAAAAAGAATTTTAATACGGCCACCTCACCATTTTTATTGAAAAACACGGAACAGCAACCGTACTTAAAGATTTACAAACGATCCTGGAAAACTCACCGAGAATCGAGACCCTTGAGAGGAACTCCTCATACATCTTGCGCTTCCTGATGGTCGAGCCCATGAGGATGCGCCTGTAGGAGTCGCGGTCGATGCCCCAGAGCTTGACGTCGGTTTTGGCCCTCACCGTCGCTGCGCGCGGCGTCCCGTAGATCAGAGCCAACTCGCCGAAGCTGCCACCCTCGCCGATCGTCGTCACTAGCTCGCCGTTAACGAAGATCTCCACCTCGCCCTGGTCAATCACGTAGAAGTTGTCTCCTTCTTCGCCTGCATAACAAATAAAATTTTTCTTTTAAACTTTGTCAATATTTTTTTTTTTTTATGTTAAAGTCTGTCTTTCAATTTAAGGGATTCTTATTAATGGGTTAATAATTCTTTCATGAATTCATGTTTATTGAAGGACCTGCCGGGGTATATTATTTTTTAAATTATTTTACCAAAATCAATCTCACGACGAAATCAGGAAGTATCAGAACCGAATAAATCTCCCCTTCAAACATTGACGGCATAAAAAATAGCATCTAAATTGTAAAGATTCTCAGCCTGTAAAACGAACAAAACACTCGACTGAAAAAAGATAAGCGAAAAATTCCGCTCGTAAGCAATTCATCCTCTCGAATGAAAGTTTTACATCACCAAAACGAGCGATTCCGTTTACCGCACAACAAACGAAATGACAGGACGCTATAGCTTCACCCTATAGAAAAGAATAGGCTCATTGTAGCCCCGCTGGAAGAGATTATTTTTCATCGCATCGGCCGAAATCATCCTCCTTCACAGCGCGCTCGATGTTTTATTCACCTCCCCAGGATTTATATTACGAATGAAAATCCTTTTCCCCCAACAAAAAGACCGTTTTCCCGTGAACGGCGAAGAAAAGTTGAGATTGCCGGTGCGCGCTGTCCCCCTTTCGTTAAGTTTTATAGTGCTCGTTGTGTATGTATCGAGGAAACGAAAGAGAGGGACAGAGAGACAGAGAGAGAGGGGGTTTATCGAAGGAAAAGCGCGCAGCTACCACAGCGCTCTTTTTTCCCTTTGCTGTTTTGATATATGTTTCGCGAAGGATTCACGTTCCATCTAAACTTGAAAGGACTTTGCGACGTTGAAATATATACGAGTTTCTTTTATTCTTTTATTGTCGGAATCGATCTCCTTTACTTTTTACATTTTTCTCGGGACTTTGACGGGGTGGTATAAAGTTTCGTTGAGTGCTTTCTTTTTAATTAATTAAAGTATGCAGAATCTCAAGTTTTTGCGAGTTTATTTTTTTTTTTTTTTTATTCTTATATATTATTTTCTCGGAATTGGGTTTCTTCTTCTCCTAAGCTTTCGGCGACATTAGCATAATCTCGTATAAGGCTTTCGCATTAATTTTTATCATAATGACGTCTTCGCGCGCTGAAAATATTTCAAGCGCCCAGCTCTTTTGTAAATCTAATAAATCAAAAGCAAATCCCGCCGGATTTAAGCGACTCCGCAAAGAAAGTAATAAGAAAGTAAAGCGCATAACACGAGTTTCTTATTGCCTTGATCAGTCGGCTGACGTACTGCCCTCGGATCCCCCGAGAGCTTACCCACTTATTCGCAAGTTTCCGAATTCATTAAAGCAACCTTTTATCGTATGCCGAGGAGGAAAACTCAAATCGCTCAATTCACTCGTCGATCAGTCGGACTTTCGCAAGTTCCGCCTTTTTTTCTTCACGAAACTAACGCGCGCAAACCTAAACAACTTTTCTTATCCATCAAGGGCAATTATCATAATTCACCATAAAGTTCCGGCCGATTTTATGCCGCTGCAGCCGGCGCGATTTTCTTCGACGAATCCATAAATCAAAGGGAAAATCTCGCGTAGCGGCCTATTCCAAAAGCACTTTATCACGGGAGCAGCCTCGCTATATGAGGGGGAGAAAAAAGCGAGTCCGCGCGCCTGCGAGCTAGTGTGTAGTAATTTTTTTTTTTGCCTCGAGTGTATAGAAACCAGTGCAATTTCAAGGGACGACGGCTAATAAGTTTTTGCCTTGCGTTAGCGTCCGGCTGAGCCCTCCGAAGGCTTTTGGAGGGGAAAAAATGGGAGGCTGCGTTTTCTGATTTGCTATTAATCAAGAGTAACGCTTGACGTTGTTGTGGGCTTTTTAAGATATGAATAATGCCCTGGCTTGCTTAATAATATTTATGGTTGTGGGGGGTGCGTTTGATGGTTTATGAGGTCTTAATTTAATGTGGTTTATTAACTTCCGGTTGAAATACGTTTACCAAAATTGATTATTTGTTTTTAATAATAATTTTATATGAAAAATCGTCAAGTTATCTTAAATAAATTTTATTGTTTAAATATATTAAAATATTCTTTCTTTATTTATTTAATTATATTAAGTATAATAGTCAAATGTTTGCACGTTTTCCTTGATAATAAAAATAAAACTATTTTTTTACAACTATTAGTACAATAGTGTAAGAGCTACAGTTGCTGCATTGGGCAACCAACTGACATTACTGATCAATTAACCTTTAACACTCTTGGGACATCACATAAAATACTTAAAGAATGCACTCAGACAGTTAATTGCAGTCACTTTAAATTTATATTCGGTAACCTTTTTGTAATTAAAAATAATTTCGGTTTTGATTACTTTATATAAGATAACATAAAATTAGTTTAAAAATGTATTTTTTAATTTTTTTTTTTTTTTTAACGAATAATATAAAAAAACATAATAATGAAGCTTTGATTGAATACATTATAATAGAAATTCGGGACATTATTTTAATTTTATATACGAACCATGTAAAGGAATTTATTTCATATTTCCGAAAATGTCCCCTCTTGCATTAATCAACTAGATAATTCATTTCGTTCAAAGCCGGTAATTGGGTTCATTATACTCTGTCACAAACACTAATTCAATTCTGCGTGTTCGGTTCGTACATTAAATAATAATCGAACCAATATATTATTAATATATGAAAATGCAAAAGGGGTATCAATATAGCGATTGCGTTAGCTTATTAATATTAAAAAACAATATTGAATACAGATGGATTAATTTACATTCTGACGGATAAATTTGAATTTTTTATCCCATGAATAACTCATTCGAATAAGAGATATAGATACAGCTGAACTTTGGCGAGTGCGAACTGTGCTTCTTTTAAAAAGTATCTCATACATATTACTTTTACGTAAAAGATATACAAAAAGCTCCCATACGTTGAGCAGTACTTTCAATAAAAGCAGAAAAACAATTTCATTTTCGTTTAACCCTTAAAAAACCAAATGCATCCCAAATCCTTCGAAACTCTTGCATACCTTGGCGAATGATGGCCTCTCCGGACAGGAAGGTGACGGGGAACATGGCGTCGAAGATGTCGGACCTCTCGTTCTCGTCGAGATGAGCGAAAAGCACGTTTTTGGCTATTGCCTTGCTCAGCGCGGCCATCGTTTTGTAGTCCTTCGGCACGACCTTCTTCACGTAACTGGTGGCGTCCTCCTCGGTGACGGGCTCGGCGGAGATGCCACCCCGGCGACGGGGCACCTGGGGCGCCTGCTGTCCAGCCGGCATGTCCTCGGTGTCCTCCGGGCTCGCGGCTATCTGCTGCTTAGCGTCGTGCTCTTGCTGAAATCAGAAGATTTTTTTTCTGGTTAGTTGAGCTTGTGGGTGTTGGTTATTGTTTGTTTGAAATAACGATAAGAGAGCGTGGGTGGGTAGAGTGTTGGTAGAGAGCGGCTTTTTGAGGCGCTTGTTTTCGGCGTTTGTTTTAATGATAATTTATTGCCGGGCTAACGGGCTTGTTGAATGCAAGGCCGATAATCTAGTGGGAGATGAAAAAAGTCGGCCGATTTATCTAGAGTTTGCTCGAACGATTCGTTCTGAATTATGTCCCTTGTTTGGGCGCACAAACAAGATTCATATATAGCCGTACTTCTTGGGAAAACATTATGGAAATGAAACGGTTCGCTTCGATCCCATCTTTATTGAGTGGTTTGTAGGAAACAAACATCGTTTAGATGAAAAAAAAAGATCAAAACATCGCCGCGTGAAATTGAATATTTTATTCCGAGACCTACTTTACAGCAAAGTAAGCCATCCTATACCACGAACATACGTCGACCAAAGCGCGATAAAAACTCAAAATAATCTCCTCTATCACTCCCACATCGAAATAAAAGCGAAAAAAGCGTACCTCCCATCCGAATGGCCCTGCGCATTAAATCCATCATATTCTGTACGATCGAACGGGAACCGGAGCTATCAACTTTCACGAAGCGCCGTCTTTCCTGCCGATAAGTGCGGAAAAGAGGAGACGTTCTGGTGCGCGCGTGCATATCGGCTCCCGCGAGCTTCGGTCAAGGCTGTGACGTGCGAGCGCTCAAAGTGCCCGGGCGCTTTAAATCGTCCCGTGGAGATGCAAGACGATCGGGGGACAGAGGAAATCGAAAAGCTATATAGCTCTCTCTCCGGCTTCCTTCGGCTATAGCTCGGAGTTCGATTCGCGATGGTAGCTATAGATAAAGTCGCGCCACCCCCTATTTCCCGAAATGGATGACAGGGCAATTTCAGGTTCGTATAAGGCTTGAAACTCGAAGCTTAGATGACTTGGGCGAAACTTGATAATGCTCTGATATAGTCTTTCTTTAATGCAGGAGATTGTTGCTGTTTGTTCCTGTGGGGGAATCACTGGGGTGATATGGAATTGGGAAATTAATGAAAGTGTTTAAGATTATCGTATAGAAAAATTATTTGCAATTTTATAAATATATTGATGTTTGTTCAGTTGAAAAATTCAAATTGTAAATATTCGTGAGCTCGGGGCAAATTATACAAAAGGGAACGTCAGATGAAAAAAGTCTGAAATTTCGAAGTGTAACAACGGCAATTTAGAAGCAAAGTGCATTTAAATTGTATGCTTTGCAAACAAAACTTAGAGTACATAAAAGCGACGAGGCCACTCTTGCACTTTCGCGCCCTCCACTGACAGCTTAAAAATTACAAAGCCACAAGAGCGTTGTTCAAAACGATGAAACATTTGTACAAGCATAAAGTACAAAAAATGTTGACCTTTTCCCATTACAACACATACGAGCATCTTGGAACAACACTTAAATTTATATACCACTATAAAAAATCAAAACTGTTTGCATTTATGAATAAGCTTGAATCTGATAACAAAGAAAAACTTGTGCAGTAAAAAAAGCACAAACAACTCGACTAATCTCAAATAATCACTTCTAAAGCTCATATACTGAATCAAACAATAACACCATAAAGCCCACATAAATCCACCCTACCATAATCGCAGAAATCGCCCGAAACCAAAACAACCCCCAATCAAATCTATTAACCCGACCATCCCAAGCCGCGCGCATCACCGCCAAAACAAACAGCCACAGTCCATCCCCACAACTCCCCCATTAAAAATCCTTAACAGCGCATCAAGCCCGAAGCTCGCCGACCCAATTTATACCCCCGATAAAAAGCAGCCCGCTAATTGCAAGACATATCGCGATATCGCCTGACGTAACGCGCGCGTGCAGTATCTATCTGCTATCACGAGGCGGCAAAACTTTCACGCGCCTCGCACTCTACGGTATCATTCGAAGGCGCGTGTGCGACTATACGCGCCCCAGCTTTTCCCCCTCGCACGCGATTGCGTGCGCCTGGCGTACGTATAATACGCTTTTTAGGACGAGGGCCGTCATAAAGCAGAGCGCCGGGCTCGAGCAGCCTTGACGCCGAATAATAGTGCCGTTTTTTCGGCGGAGGGAGTAAGGGTGGGTGGGTGAATTTTCGTCATCTTTTTTATTTGTTTTTTGCAGATGCAGCATGATAAATCACTCCACGTGGACGGTTTTTTTTTGGCCAGACGTTTTGGATTTTTCGGGGTAGGGGTTGGGGCGATGCGGGTGGTGCGATTGATTTTTTTTTTTGAGCGGAAATAGGCGCGTAATGAAAAGGAAAATAAATTGGGACATGTTTTGGTGAGGTTAAAATAGGTAGATGGTTTTTATTAAATTTAAATTGAAAACAGTTGTTTGTTGGAATTTCAATACTTTGCCACCTATATAGAGTCCTGTTAATTTATGATGAGTAAACTGCGATAAATCTTGAAACACAATGATTTATTGTTTACTAAAATTTCCATTAGTATGAAAACTTGCTAATTAAGATAAAGTTTGCAGCATCCACGTCAGGGTCTATCTTTTGCCTCTACGTCAGTTCAAAGTTTAAGTAACTTTAATTGCACGCTTACTAAACTCAGTCAAAAATAATGCAGATGTTTTTGATGAAATTTAAAGGCTCAAGGAAAGAAAATAAATACCATTCAATTTAGCTTATACAAGCTACAGTGAATTTATTGCAAAGAAAACTACGGAGCGGTTTTTTAAAGCTATTTCTCGAAAACTGAAGTTTCATCGAATTGATAAGTATCTGCAACATTGAATAACTCTATAAACACGAAATGCATAAATAGATATCTAAACTATAAATGGCTATACTAGCATTACAGTTTCTTTTAAATTTAAAAAATAAATGAATTTTAAATAAAAGTAAACAACAACCTCCTCTATAAAAGCAGTTGAAAAATACAGCTTTTCACTCAACATCTCAATTGAAATTGTTCACAATTCAAAAAGTCGTTCATCTATATCAAGCCCGTAAATGAACACAGCTGAACTGCAATCTGTCTTATTTACTTTTGAAGAAGATCGAGGGAAACTTAAGACTCCCATCGATTACCCAGAGTTTCGCTTGGCCAATCAGTTATCGTAAAAAAAGCGAAGCTAGGATATATAGCTCTACCGTGAAAAAGGATGGTTGATAAAGAAAAGATCACAATCGCGTTTATCTTGAAAAACGCAGAAATCACCGATGAAACAAGTAGTCCGAGCAATTTTCGAGGTAGGATTTTGAAGGCGAGATATAGCCGAGATACTGCCGATGCGGAAAAAGGCCATTTTGGATCAAGCGCGAATAATCGACTAGGAGATTAAGTGATTTTGATCTGTACGGATTACGGATGATACGTTCGAGTGTGCTGCTAATTGCCTATTAAATATTCAATGATCAAGAAGTTGAGAAATAGAGAGTCACGATAGGCGCGTGCGCAAGCTGGTACTGTTAATTGGGAGCAGATAAGCTGTGATTCATGATTGATATAGTTGAATTTGGTAAATCAATTTTCAGTTCTGTTACATGAATACGTAAGATGTGTATACTTTTGGAATGTAGTTATTATTTTTGTAGTCAGCAGCAAAATATACGCGAGTTGCATCGAAAGAATAACATGAACTTGAAAAATTGTTCCATCATAAAAGAAAAACAATAAATATGTTTCCACGGCTTCCCAAAATAACTGCTTGACTCCTTTTTTTCAAAATCGAGTTTACGCTGCTTTTTTAAGGCTTATTTTTCAAATGAATTTCATTGACTTTCCAGAAAGTAGTTGTTATTAAACCAGTTCCAAGTATAAAACTACATTATTGAACAATTACTTTCCAAGCTTTTATTATAAATCTATGTTGTAATCTAAATAAATCCATACTTCACTGTTTTCATTTATCCATTTTCATAACTTGTTTTCTCTAATCTTGGCTATGCATTTGAATAAAAAGCCGTTAATTTTGCAAATTATCACGAAAATGGATTTATCTAGACAGATATAGAAGATTTATTGACAGATAATAGTCCAGATATACCAGAACTAAATAATAGAATAATTGAAATCGAGTATGCTTTGATAAAATAATACTGTTGATTATCTTTAGTTTAAAAATAGTTTTTTTATTATTTATATCAAATGAAAAAGCTTTAAACATTAAATCGACAATTTCTCAAAAGCTTGAAAAATAGACTCAAACAGTTACCTCCAGGCTACTCTTCAAAACCACCTACTTTCCACCCAGAACCTCCATATCTTCTCAGCGCTTAAAAAATCAAACCTGCATAGCCACAGCCATCGCAAGCGAAACAAGTACCTCGCCGCTTATATACGGCGCATACATACCAGAGCTTCGACCGCGTGCGCGCGCGCAAAAAAAGCACTCAGCTCGCCTCGAGCGGCAATTAAAATGCTAATAAATCCCTCCCCCTCGCGTATATATACGCCGGTGCAGCGAAGCTCTCTCCATTCTTCATTGGCTCTTATCGCGCGCTGCTCTGGAAAAGCTCTTTGAAGGGGCAGCGCCACTTTTTTTTTCTCTCCAACGAGCAATTCTTTCTATAATGTCGATGCCTGAGGACGAAGGGTAAGGTCGAGGGGAAGATGTTTTTAGCGTTGCGGTTGGGGGATGGGCGAGCTTGGTCGAAACGAATTTCGAAGCCGTGGCTTTTTAAGGGCTTGAGTAATGATTTTTTTTTTTAGGGAGAGCGAGGGAGGATGAGAGGATACGTTTCTTCGGAGTGCAGTCTTGAGTGATGCGGCTGTTCGTGCGGAATGCGCAGTAAAGCTCGGCCGTTTGGGAGAAATTGACTGATCTGTGTGCCGAGAGAAATTCGTTTTTGTGCGCGTTATTTTGGCAAAGCGATGCTTTTCGTAGAGTGGAAATATATTTTATGACAGTTTTAGTTGATTGTTGCGTTTTTTTCTTTGTTTAATACTGGATCAATTTAGATTTTTTTAGACATATCTGTGGGATTGACGTAATAGGATACATTTGTATTTTTCATATTTTCCATTGAGGAAGATTTATCGCGTTTCAATTTTCAGTAATATCTTCTTCTTCTAAATAAAGCACATTGAGATAAAAATATGATGTACACGTACAAGAAAAGAATTTTGTCAGAAAAATTACCGTGCAAGCATGATAACCGCCAGACAACGTCGCATCTACCCGAAAAATTATAGTGCAGCACGGTAAAAATTGTAGCATTTCCCTAGAATATTTGATTATAATCGCTAATATTTTTACCGTACTGCAGCATAATTTTTCAGATAGACGCGACGTTTCCTCGCGGTAACCGTGTTAGTATGGTAATTTTTCTTGGAAAAAATCTTCCCGTGTACCGTAACAATTAATAAATGAGGTTCTTCGCTTGACGTATACGCCTTGCGCCATGAATACAACTAGATTTATTTGCTGCACAATATAAAAACCTGTCCAAAAAAATACATTTTTTGAATAGTGTACATTCGAATATCTGCAGCGAGTTTGTATATCTTTTATTTAACAACGCCAGCGCGAAACTCTAGTGTTCTTTCTGCAAGCGACAGGACAAAAAGGGAGACTCTTTTGTTTGCCGTGTCCAAGAGGACGTTCGGACAGTGATTTTTATAGCGACTGAAATGCGAATCGCGGGGATGAAAGATGACCTACCTCAAAAAGTTTGCTTTGTTATTTTTACAGAGTGACAATGTCTTGAATCCGAGTAAATAAAATTGGATTTGAAAAAGTAAAATAATAAGAAACTCTTTTGGCAATCAAAGTATAGGCGCTCATTCGTTAAGAGGATTCCGCTTTCTTTGAGCCTGGATTCTCTTTATTTTAAAATTTTTATATACGTAAATACATGAAATTACTTCCCGCTACCTTTGCAGAAATGAATGTATGTTAATAATTATCTAATGGACGCTCTCGAAAAGAGACTAGATAAAAGCCAAATTAGCAAGGTCTGCGATGCATTAGCATAATAAGTTAAAAAGAAATCCACTGAGCCTGCCAGCATCTACGCTCCACAATTTCGCTCTTACTAATCTACTTAACTCGTCGTGCAAATAAATAAAGAAAAATAAATATCAAGATACTCTCAATCATCTCATTATCATACTTACAAAATAGCAGATAAAAACAGGATAAACAGTACATCAACACTTGGAAAAGAACTAATCCATCCCACTAAAACGAGCTTACCTCGCAAACACCAAGAGAGCTGGCGAATCGGCAGAAGTACTTTTAATCAGAGATACTTCGAACTAATTAGCGCACTTGAGAATACATCGACGCCAATCCCCGAGGATTACGGCGCGGCAATCAGCGAGGCGACGTATACACAAACAATTTGAGCGGCCGCCGCAGTAAGTTGAGCACATCGCCGCTGTGCGTATACACTAAAGCCTCCCTTCCCCCCTCAGGATATAATTCCCGCGCGAGTTCGGCTAAGTCCTGCTAATAATAAACAGAACTCCGGTGTTCGAAGCCTGGCTTATATCTAAATTACTACCTACGTGATTTCGTACGCAGAACGTGGAGGCCGATATCTCCTGAGTAAAATAAAGTGGAAATGTCGATTTGATGGATTTGAGTGTTACTAATGTGTTACTAGTCGTAACTAATTATTATTAATTAATTATGTTATCGGAACTAATTTTTTTCAAGAATGCTATAAAAGTGTTCGTTAAAGTATGGTAATATCATTATATTATTATATTTTGACTAAAATATGAAATTAAGGATTTGCAAACAAAGGAAGCACTTCAAAAACATGATTGTACGTATTGAAATAAACTAAAAATTATCATTTTTCAATTAGCCTTTAAGATAACCTCATAATAAAATCACATTTTACTTTCTGGAGCTTTCTCCCTCAAACTAGATCGCGGAAGTTATACGTTTCTCGTAAAAAATATCGATCCTCCAAAGGTTTTTACACCTGTTCTTATAATAATCATAAAAGCTCAGCCACCTCGACAAAACCGTGCGCCAGCCACCTACGCTCTCGGCCTACTCGTCGCAAAAAAAGAAGCTACCTACTCTCTTCCAGTCGGCGCGCTGTCGAAGAAAAAAAAATCGAGTCTCTCGGCGAAAACCGCGCGCTGCTCCGTGTGCTTTTTTCCCGCGCTCTCTCGCTTCCCTCCGCAATGCTGCGTTTATAAATAAGCTCTCTCACTCTCCGCGCGCCGAGCTACACAGCCTTGATGACGAGCAAGAGGGAGAGAGAGAGAGAGATGCCTCGTCCCGTCCTACCTGCGCTTTTGCAAGCGGAATTTTGCCGGCCGTGTGTCTCTTTCTCCCTCTCTCTTTCCTACTTTCTGTGCTGAGTGCGCGAGGTGTATATATAAATTACCGCACGGCACTTGTATTAGGTGGCCCGTGACGCGCGCGCGCGCGCGCGAAGCTTTCCGGGCAGGCGGCTTATGAATCTGCCAGAGATGACCCGCTTATTCGCCAGTGGAGGCGCATGTAGCAGGTATCTTTGCGTGTCGAGTCGGTGATGTTTAAAATTGTTTTTTTTTTATGCGTGATATAATTCGTGAGTTATGAGTGTGAAATTGATGATGTAGCGTTTTTCATTGGAAAGATGCATCATAAGCTTAGATGAGCGGTGTTTGGTATCACAGTACATTAATACAAAATCTTGGTATGAATTAGTAATACCTAATTAGTTTTATATTTACGTGTATTGTTACTAATTTTTTGATATTATTTGTTTAGTAACAATAAGTCGTCTTTTGAACTTTAACTGTGTGCAGAAGTTCAGTATTTGGTTATTTACAACACTGCTAACATAATTACGTTTTGTTCATTGTATAACAAATTTATGGAAGACTGCAGGAAATTTAATACTACATAGCGCTAGGTGAACACAATGGACAATTTATTTACGTTATGCTATCGAAATACTAGAACAGATTGAAATCTAGGATTGCATATTACGTTTTGGTAACTAAATATTTGACAAAATGAAATATTTAAATAAATTCATGAACCGTTTATTTGTTTATAATTTGATATATTAAAAAAAATTTATACTGTTTTTATAACGTTAGGATGATAAATAAAATCAAATTTTTTAGAGATTATAGTTTTTATGAAATTCAATACTTTATGGAAGCCTCACGAATATCGATAACGGCCTGTCTATCAAATGCCAAAAACTGGGTGAACAATCGATTCTAGAGAACTGCTGTTTATATCGAAATTAACACAACACTTCAAAGATTGTATAAAGCCAACAATATTTATATAAAAAAGTTTTTTTAATTACCTTACAAAAAAATGAACAATTATAAATAAATTAATTTTTTTATTAAAAATGACTATGTTTATTTAAAAAATATAATGAAAATAAATGAAAATTTTTATTTTATAATTGTAGATTAATAATGATTAGATATTCAAATTGAAAAATTTTACAAAATCAAAATTCAAATGTTACCGAAATTTCTTATCTAGATAGTTCAAAATAGAACTAGTTCAACCGCAAACCTTCTAAAGTAAGTCAGTTTGAACTCAAGAGGACGACGTATATCCAGTCAAAAATCAAGTAATAATCTCATTCAAAGTTAGAGACTGACAAAAAACTTTCGTGAAACTCTGGAAAAGTTTAAAAGATTTCTCAATATGGATGGTCAAAAGTAATAAAAGAAATATACTAAAATTTTTTGCTTTTGAAAAGATATTTAAATATAATATTTTATTATAAATAAGAAATTATTAAATTTCTGTAATTTAAAAAAAGATTTATTTTATTTTAGAGTATTTATAAAATTTATTTTTATATAATTTGAAGAAAATAAATAAACTTTATTTTTTAAAAAAAAAGATCGAAGAATTCATCCGTATAGTTACAAAAATAACACAGAAAACTATTGTAAATCAACAAGATTTATTAAAGCTTCATGTAGTATTTTTACAACTCTAAAACAGTGTCATCTACTTTGAAACAAATCTTAACAAACGGTAACTACTTAAACATCCGTTATCTAAACTAACGTTGAAAAATGATTTACTACTAATATAAAGTATATTTAAGCCTAATGATCATTATATTGCACAATTAAAATGTTTTATACCCAAATTTATAATTTAAAGTAACGTAATTAAAAACTATTTAAATATATTGGTGAAAAATAATCTATCTACAAAAAATAACTGTTTTTCCTTGTAAAAGAATTTTTTTATTTTTCTAGAAATAGATAAGTTATTAATTAGTTTTTTATATATAGCTCATGTTCTTTTAAATTAAGTTATTAACTTTATCTTATAACTTAAATAAAGTGAACTTTTGAAACGTAAGTCCGCTTGTTCCAGTTTAAAACAACAAAGTAGTCAAAACTCAAACCACCATTTTTATTCCAACTTTTCGAGATTACAATTCGTAAAATGCTTTCTTTCGTAATGTTACAAAAGGAGAAAACTATCCCGTAAAAATGTTTTTTAAGAAATTGAAATAGAAATTGAATAGAAGTAACAGAAAAACAAATATTTGAAACTTAAATTACAATAAAAGTGGTATCCATATATACTTTTAATTTAAAAAATACAATAGTTTAAGATGTACTATAGGGACAGCCTCAAAATGTACAGGATTCTATTGTAAATCTTCATGGATATGTTATTGAAAAAATAAAGTACAATAGCTTATTACAATCAATTAAAAAGTTCTAAAACAATATAAAAATCACTGTAAATATTTATGTTTTTGACAATAGGTAACTATTAAAAAACTTTGTTAATACTTTTATTTCGTTGATCAAATTCTAATTATACTTTTCATAACGTATGTAATTCTTACATTTATAATATAAAAAGAACTTGACTTCAATGGCTTGTTTTCGAGTTAAAGTTATGCCGGAAACTATTATTTTTTAACCAACTCAAAACAGCTTAGGTACATGAAATAGAATGTCGAACTTTTAACAAGCTACAAATTTTTGGAATTCGGTGCATGCCAAAACTTTAGCTTGGTAAATCTCTTTTTTAATATGATGAATAAAAGTCGTATAGAAAAACTTTGGCCATCAAAGCATAACCTATTTAACTCAAGTCTTTATGATCCTTGGTAACAAGTTTTGAATCGTGTAGCAACATAAAATTGATAAATAAAGACACTTGTAGAAAGAGTACTATTTTGAGGTCAGAAAATCCAATTTCAGTCTAGCAAATTGCCATTTTGAAGCAGTAAACAGCAGTGGCTTCTTTACAATAGATAAATCGTTCTTTAAAAAATAAAAATTTACTCAAACATGTAAAGTCTGAGCCTTTTAAAGAAAATATTAACTTCTAAAGTGGTTTTGATATATCAAAACATCACATCCTTAATATAAACAATCGCTATTGTTATCAAAAGTTCGACGTATCAATAACACAGTGCAAAAACTTTTATACTACAATTTAACATTACTTCCAAAACTCAAATATTGACTCTGCTATTCCAAACAGCGAATGTACACCGAGCATATATTTTCCGATTCCCAGCTACGATCAGAGTCATTTACCGCAGAGCGAACTCCGGCCGACAAACTCCAAATAATGCACACACAGCGCTTTAACTCTAGCCTCTATACTCTCGGGCAAACATCATCATCCCCGTACGAGCAATTTCAAAGCGGCTGCAGCGGCGAGCGCAAAAACCCAGTCGCGCGCTTGGCAGTACATCTTCCTGGCGCGCAGTTACAATGCTCGGGAAGAGGAGGGCAAAATCTCGGGGCGAGCTCGAAATCGATTTCCGTGAGAAGAAAGAGAGACACACGGCCTTGGCGTGTGCGCACGGATGCGAGAGTGGCCGAGGCGGTCGGGGGTATATAGACTACCAAGAGAGCTGCTGCTCTGCTGCTGCTTCTCTCGCGAGATATTCGGCGCGAGGCAAGGACGCGCTTTTCTGCAAAATCAATCCCTTCCAGCCCTACTGTGATTCGGAAAAAATAAAACCGAGAGTGGAAGGACTGATTGGTAGTTGCATATATGTATAGCCTTTGGAAGTGAGGAACATTTGGATGTGATGGAAGAGAAGCCGGAGATTGCGTGATTTATTAATCTGTTTTTAAAATGATATTGAAGAAGGAAATTTTGTTTTTGTGACTTTTAGTAAAATAGACTAACGCTTTTTTTCATTTGATTTTATGATTGTTTCATTTGATCTATCTCACGTTATTACGGACGTATTTTTAGAAATCAAAGTTAATCGATCCTCTATCAAAGGAAAATAAAGGTGAACTTAATAATCTAAGATCCCGCTTTAAGCTAATACGAGTGCCGTTATGACAATTATTTAAGCTTGTCGTTACCTCTTAGCACACTTGCAACAAATTTCCGGCAAATAAGGTGAGGATAGCTGCGTTGCGTAGCTTGTTTTGCAGGAGACATCGCTCCTCCGTTCGCGCCCTTCTCGGTGCTAATTAAGGGAAACTAGGCCAAACCGACTGTGCAGCTAAACAACATTAGAAACTACGCATTTTTGCGCCTTCAACTGGTTTTTAAGATTATAAATAAAGATGACTTTGCATTTTTTTTGTAAAGATAAAAATTTAATTGAGTAATTAAATACAATAAAAACAGTTCTTTAGACTGTTGATGTTTTTTGAACCGATAATGTTTGAAGTAACATTTAAAATAGATGCTTTGATTATTAATTTAACAGAGAAATAACTGCTAACGTCCGTTACAACTTTTATATGATTTTTTGTAATGCTTATAAAAAACACTTATTTCTTAATAAACTTTAAGCACTATGAAAGTTTGAATAACTGTACCATAAAAATATATAGTTATATTGTTATACACCTTTCATTAAGGGTAAAAGATTTAATGACGGTGAATAGCAGGTGATACCATTATAAAGTTCGCAGAAAAGTATATTAAATATTTTTTTTACTTTAATTAATAATATTAAAATTATATTGAGCAATCAGATAAAGTTTGTATATATTTGTTAACTAGCACATTTACAAAAGTGTTGTAAAAGCATTTTAAACAAATCAAAAGATACATTATAACTTTAAAGATTAGATCTAAATTCATTTCTTGATAGTGTTTTATTTTTGCAACTTTAAAATATAAGATTGTTACAAATGATCCTATTATGATACTTTTTATCTATAATTTATAAACTATTTTATTTACAAGAAAATAGAATCTCAATTGCAAATATGAAAATTTTATTAATTTTTTTGCTTCATTCTGCGTGTTAAAAAATAATAATATAGTTACTGAAACTTAAATAAAAAAACAAAATTTACCTCTTGCAAAAGTGCTTATGAAAGATTTATCAAAAAGTAAACATACGTCACTTTTAACGTCTTCCATAGGTGTATACAAAATAAACTGACTGAATTAAATTAAATTTTTTTAAATGATTGAATAAAATAATGTTTTTACAGAATTGAAACTTTAATAAGTTTCTTTAGATTTTCAGTGAATGAGTTTAAAAGTCTCTTATTAAAAAGCTTTATTGAATCATATTGCTTTTGTTTCAGTAGCTTATTCAACTAGGGGGTTCTCGTTTTTTATCTTCCAGTTCTGACATAACTATTGTTTGATTTAAAGATTAATTTAGAAAATCTATTATCAAAATTATATAACATATTAAACAGCAAATTATTATTTATATCTTTACTAAATAGAATAAAAAATATTGTTAAAATGTAGACTTTCACAAGAGTATTGAATTAAAAACTACTTTGATACTTTTAATAAAATTAAATGAACTCTATTTTTTGTTATGAATACAGAACACACCGTTGCAATTTAAAACATCAAAATTTTTTTGAAATGCGCTAAAACAAAACTCGTCTTAATTAAGAGAATATAAAAAACAGCGTAATGCGATAACGATAAACAGAATCTTCAACAAATAAAACTATTGTACAGTTGTATAATTAAGTTAAACGTCACCGTGTGTAAACAATTCAAGCGTCAATTCACGGTTCTTTGCGTAACACTCGAGAATACATAAAATAGGAATAAGCTCGTAACTAACGCGTCTGTTGACCTGCAATTTACTAATATCACGAATTCACAAATTTACAGTTCCATGCTAAACAATATGAACAGTGACTAAATTGAAGGTACATTAGTACCATTAGAATCATTCGACGCATATTAACACGATTCATCTCTCGAATTGTACAAAATCGAATATTAAAATCACGTAAAAGCGACTGTAGAAGTACTTATATCTATTAAATCATTAACTATATTCTGACAAATCTATAATATATATTAAAAACTACGAATTTCCGAACCAGAAAGCGGCATAATTACAAAATCCTACATTCCGAGTATCACAGCGAGAAAAAAATCGTTTCCCAGATCGAAAAAAAATATTAAATTTCTCGTTTTCAGCCAACTCTTCTCACCCGAATCTGGGACCGGAAAAACACGCGACCGGAATCATCCGCGCCAAGCCAAAAGTTGCTGCTGCTCGCCCACGCGCGCGCGTTCCATTGGATCGCAAGCCAAAGAATCGTCGCCGACATCGTCGTCGTCGTCTCGTGCGATTGATATATACGTATGCTCTCTCGCTTGCGGAGAGAAATTGCGTTTCGCGCCGTGCTTGGATATGTCGCACGCGGGAGAAGAAATACGCTTCCGCGGAAGGCTTTCGATGGAGAATTGATCTTATTGGAGTGAAGGAGTCGATGCATTCATCGTTTTACGGTACATTGATTTTGTTTGAATGTGATTGATTTTGGTTTTTAGATTTTGAAGTGATACGTGAAAAATGGATCTTTTAGTTGAAGATGTTTTTGTAGAATTAATGGTTGTTAAACGGAATATTCTATTATTTTTAACGCGTTACCGAGTTATTACAGCTGTAAAAATAGTTTTTAGTATTTTAGTTCTGTAATAAAAACATTTTTGTTACAGTATTAAATTCAACACCAACTCGCGAATCTCTTTTAGGTATTTTATATTCCAAATAAAAGTATACCGTCGCTATAAAAATGTTGAATTTTTCAAAAATATTTGAAATGGGAGGAGCGCTGATAGTTTAAAGAATTTTGTGCGATGACGTCAAATCGTAACTTGAAATTTTTCAAGAAAACTGATTTATGTCTCCGAAAGAATAAATTTTAATCTAAATGACACATTGTCCGAAATATCTAGAATGACTTCTACTGTAAAAATTTATGAAACTATAATGTAACAAACTGTGCGCGTGTAGCGGCAAACATTGATAAAAAGGCAAAGAGTTCGTTTGGAATTGAATAAAAATAAGATTATACATTTTCTACATTTCTATTATTAACCAATTTTAATTATCGTTTCTATTTTTCTAGTTTCGTCTTGGTCAAAACTATTGCGAAACTTAGAAAAAAAAAATAAATTTGAAGAAATCGTAAAACGTTATTAATAGACACCGCGATCGTAACGCGCGATATACACGCGTACCTTAAAAATATTCTTTCCGTACATCCCAAACTCCTCATACTCCCTACAATTTCTCATTATCTCCTCTAATAATAAACTACTTGACAAATCGTGCAGCAAATTACAGCTGCCTATCCGTAACTCGCTTCTTATCTCGCGCAGAGCTAATAAAGCTCCGCCAACGAGCCGCTCTAACGAGGCAAATTCTTTCACGAGCCTCCCAAAATTATTCTGTCAAAAAAAAAAGAAAAAAATTATTGACATTCCCCGCGAATCTCTCGCTTCTACTCCTGCCATTCTACGACGTAATTCCCACAAAATATAACAGGAGTCAGCGCGACCCTAGCGTATCCCAAAACACGCATTCTCCGAGCGTATATTTTTACACGCGTGCGTGTATCCCAATTGAGGCGTCGCCACCCTCCTTCTCTCTCTCGATCCGTAAGCAATTATGCGATAAGAGCTCGGGGAAGCGTTCGCGCATTCTGCCGGCATTCCTATAACGTCTCTATACATATATACACGTCTCTCTTATTGTTTCGAGAATGAGATACATGGGAGATGGGGCCGTCTTCCGTTGCGTGCGCGCGCGGAAAGTAATTGCCATACATTTTTATCAGGCCTGTTTCGTTCGTTTCATTGGAAAGCTCGAAACGGCTGGCTATTTTTCATAGAGCGTCGGATGGGCGGTATTTTTATACAAGCGGGCTCTTCGCGACCTTTTTACGAAACGCGCGCGCTATACTAAAAATAATTCCTCCGCACACGAATTCGGGCAAATCCGCGGCTCCGCTGGTATAATACCTCGTCCATGGTCCTCGGTCTAAAGCTGCGAGGGTCCGATCGCTATCCGGCGCGGGGCTGAAAGACGCTCTCTGGCCGCCTGACCCACTCCGGCAGCTACCACTGATTATATCTCCTCGCTTCTCTATGCGCGCCGCCGCCGGATCTTCAGCTGCTCGCTCGCGGGCGCTTTCACTCGGACATTTTTCTGGCCTCGCCAAATCGAATTAACCTCCTCCTCCTCCTCCTTCTGCTCTTATCATCCGCGCGCCAACCCTCGCTCTCTCTCCCTCTGCCGTTCAACCTCTGTTCTTCTCTCGCGCACTGCCAGCACTCTGCTTTTTCACTTGCTTATAACCGTGCGAGCGTCAAAATTTTTGCAAATCAATCGTCACTATGGTACAACACATCCGGCACCCGCGTAACCACCGACAACAACAATACCAGGCGGAAGATAGCGCGACGGAGAATAAAGACGGGAGCGAACTTACAGGCGCGCTTTCTCGGCGCACTCTGGAAGCTCGGGCTAAGGTGCTCCGCGTTATATTTCGAGCTCTGCTGGCTATGTTTAGCGTTGCGCGCGCGCGAGTCCCTCTCCCTCTCTCGCTTCGCGCGCGCGCACAGCCGCCCCCTGTGCTTTAGCGCGCGTCCACGAGGTCGTCCCCAAGAATAAGAGGACGGAGAGGGGGCTGCAACGCTACCACGGCGAAGCGCAAGCGGATCAAAGCGCCGGTTATTAGAACGAGAGATGTACATAGCGGACGGAGAGCCGCCGTTTTCAAAATCGTTTCTGCTATGTACGCGAGCCGAGTAAAGTGAGGCTGAAGCTTCGAGTTTATGCTCGAGAGGTTGAAGTTTTCATGGCTGATTAAAGGGTAGACGTTTTTGGCTGGCTCTGGATTTTGTTAATTTTTCGGCCAGATATCGATCTGTAGGAGTCTGCTGGAGCTTGTTGGAGATTATAGGTTTATTTATAACGTGTAAAATTTGTTTTGGAAAATAACAATTTGAATGTTAATAAAGGGGATTTTATTCGCTTCATTGGGCGGCTTATTCGCTGTCGCTATTTAGAACGTGCAATTTAAGCTAAAAAGTGCTCAAGCGAGATTAGAGCGAATAACTAAAGCTGTGCCTTATGCTCCAGGACCAATTTGGCGTAATTAAAGTAAGAATTCTCTAGGTCGGAGATATTAGATATGGACATTTTTAATTTAAACAGTTTTAGAAATAGCGCGATGCTTAAAGAACTGTAGGGCTGTTTTTAATTAAAACGGGAATGATTTAATCCCTTTCTAGGTCTGCAATACATAATTCATCGAGACTTTGTTCTTGTTAATCAACCTGTATACATTATCGCTGTACCAATGGAGGGTGATAGTGAAATCGAAATGATTTTAATTTAAAATTGTGATTGTATAATTAAGACAAAATAATTGTTAATAATTGTGATGTTACTTCTTTACGATACCTTATCACGTTTTAAAAATATTTTATGTTTTTATTCTGCCTATCTTCATCACGGTTAAAAACACGCGTATGATCTAACATTTTTTGTCTGTTAACTGAATTGTCTGTTAAATTAACAAAAAAAAAATGTCACTTTTGAAGTTACCAGACAAAATGTCTGTTAAATCGACATATTTTGTCTGTGAATTTAACAGACAAAAAATGTTAACAGACTACATGCATGTTTTCAACCGTGATAATGGTCAATAAATAAAGTAATAATAATAATAATAAAAATTGTGATGATATTAAAACTCTTTCTTGTAACGTCCGTTATACATCAAGAAAACTTTCTTTTAAAATTCACCAGTTTCGCAGAGTATAAAAACATTATTCACTTGATAATACAATTAAGCTACTCGAGAAGCTGGTATGTTTATTGCCAATACAAGACATTTTACGATCAAATTATGGTCTCAGAGAAAATTTTTACGAAATAGTGGGGCAAAATAGCTTGGAAGCAAACAGGCGCAAAAAGCGGGAAAACGACAAATACGAAAAGAGCGCGAACAGTTAGGGGGAAACCAGGTCGTAAGAAGTTGTAGTCAGACTATATATATATACGTGAAGAGGGAAAGAGAGAAGAGAGCAAGTCAAGGGACAAATCGAGGAAAGGATGCGGAAGCGAACAGAAAGGATAAGAGGATGCAATCAGCAATGGATGGTTAGGCAGATAAGTGTGTAGGCGTGCTATAGTACAGAGAGAGAGAGAGAGAGAGCTTTGCTGTAATCAGGGACAAATTAGTACAGCAACTTGAATTTTACGTACGCTTTTGGAAAAAGATATAGCTTGTAAAATCGTTACAACTTTTTACGATAATTGAACATTCCTTGCAGTTTATGAATTAAAAGTTATAGTTTTCGCTTTTAATAAAAACAATTATAAAACACTCGAATGAGTCATAAAATTTATTACCATTAAAATGTATTTTTTATGAGCAAAAAACGTTAGATCATAAACTCGCACGAGTTTTGCACTAAAATCTTTGCAGTTTCCCCACATGTGCATTTTACCCAGGAAATTCAATGCCGAAATTCAATGTAGGAAATTCGAAAGTGCCAACCACAAATTAAGCTCAGCTGTGCAGCGGCGACGTTCGCTTTCGTACTGTCACCTTTCAGATTCCCGACTTTGCATTGAAAATATCAACTTCGTGTATTCGAAATCAGCGACCCACAAACGGACCATGTGCAGCAGCAATTTTCATGCAAATTGGATTTAAGTATGCGCGTACGTAGCATCGTTTATGTGAAAATTGAATTTTCTCCCGAGCATTTCCAAATGTAACCTTGGGATTGCCTCTTTCCTTTTACTAATTTTATTTCAAAATTCAATATTGATATAAGTTTCAATTTGCGGCTGTGCTTATCTGCCGATTTAATTGAATTTCGCGAAGATTTGCAAAGAGTACTCGGAAAATTGCTTTAATTTGTAAGCATTTTTATTGCACCAGATATAATGCTCTTTCTTTGGATCTAATATTTATCGGAAAAATAATTCATCTCAAAACAAAAATATTTGACTTTCTTTGCATTGCCGATTCATTCATTCAAGTAAGCTGAAAGAATCTAATCAACGCTAAAGAAAAACTTGTTTGTTATTAACGTCTCGACTAATTCAATTGACCTTTAAAAAAAATATATTACTTTCGCAGTAAATACACGCAGTAACTTATTTTATTAGAATAACAGACGAATAAAACACATTCATGGCAAATAACAGTCATAAGAAATTTAACGTATCGCAAACAAGTACATAACAGATTAAACCTAATTTATTCGTTTCGCAACAAGCGCATTTAAATAACTCCAGGCCGTAAATAAGTTTATCATCCCCTTTAAATTTATTCAAAGCCAACCAGCCTTTCTTCTGACCAGTCCAGCTCATTCAGCGCGTAACTAAGAAGGAAAAGGGAGTCGGCCGGCTAAGAGGCTGTATACACAACGAGCCAAAGGGGGAGGAAGCACGAAGCGGACGAAAGTATAAAAGCGTCCGGAACGCAGATAGATATCCAGATGAATGGAGCGTAAGAGCGGCATAAGATAGAGGAAGGGAAAAGCTGAAACGGAGGAAAGGGAGGGAATCGACATGCTCTTGGGATTAATAGATGGATGGATAGACGTGGGAGTATGCAGGGGCAAAGCGATCGGCTCCGTAAGTTTTAATGGCGAATTCCTAGGAAGGTTGAATTTGTTGATTAAGTTTCTTTGGCTGCCTGATGTCTTGTTTCGAGCGATGGGATCGTGAAACTTTTGTCAAGAGTGTGAATGTACAAATAATGCAGACGCATTGTTTATTTTAATCAAAGTCGCAGAATTGTATTTGGGTAATTTCTGAATAATTAATACTTTTAAAACTTTGAAGTATTGATAAACTTAAATAGCTAAATTAATTTCTGCGGATTCATTTTTTTATACTTGGAAGTACTATTATCTTTTCCTTGCCAATACAAAGTTCTGCTACTGTATTCCACCGAATTTGTTGAGGAAAAATTGATTCTCGATATCTCATAATATCTCTGACTAGCTTTAGACTAATTTTTAGTTAAACTACACTATTCTGCAATTATAATTTCATATAATTTGTTTTATATTCCTGCATTGGCTCAAATAAATAATAATATACCTCTGACGTACGAAAGAACCAAAAGAAAGTAAAAAATCCATGCTAAGAACAGCAGCTGAAGGGTTTAACTAACTGCGCAAAAGCACTGCTAAACTTGAATGATCGCTAGGCCATGCTACTAAAAATCCCTCGGTGTCCCTTGCTTAGAAGAATTATTTAAGAGCAAAACAAACATAAATCTTTATTACGAAATAATTTAAGCTTTCGGTTAGTAATTTATTACGGGACCAAAGGAAAGAATATTAATGATGTTAGAAGAAATAAATATGAAAAAACGATATAATGTTAAAATAATAAGGCGAATAATAATATAAGTAAACAAAATGAGAAAACGTAGGGAAAGCATCAATTTTACTTTCCAAACACGTTTAGACGACAGGCACAGAAGAACCATCTATCACGAAGAATATAACGAGCTGTTTACATATCTTTAATACAGTCCCTATTTGTTTCTCATTTTCATGAAAAATGTCATTAACTCAGAATCTTCTAACCGTAATACCAAAAAAAGTTATCTGGGCTAGAGCTCTTTACAAAGGTATGAGTAGCGCGTACGCATACCATGTGTACTCGTGAAATGCTCCACCTTTTAATTAGAAATATCAAAATACTGCGGAATTAATTAGTGCAATTTAAGTTATGTAGAGACTGAAGTAATTAAAAGATAATCTTATAGTTTATGAAACATCATTTTCTTTAATTTAAAATATAAAATTACAAAAATGTTAATATAATATGAAAATATTAAGTTGAAATAATGTACTTATAATAAACTTTTAAATAGCATACTAGTTTGTGATTTTAGCTGTCCGTACATTGGAGTGTATAAACAAAGATTATAATAATAAATTCCGAGCAACACCATAGAAATTGGACAGAAATTAATATATTTTTGTGACTGTGTCAGACAGCTCAGAATTAATTAACTTCGGGCGTGCATGTGAAAGTTCTTAGATTATTCAACTGGAGGCAAGAAACTTAATGAGTATTTTAAGATGAATATTTTAAAAACTTTCAAGCCAATTTGTAAAATCTCTTAAAAATGTACAATAAATAAAAATAAAACGTAAATCCATAATTCACCTGCCACGCGCACTGTCAATTTCTAAAATACCGTCTTACGCAAGCAAATAAAGCAGCCGAAAAAAAAATTCCGCAAAAAAACGTGATACAATGCGAAAAACAGCCGGAGCGAGCTTGCAGCCCGTGTCAGGCGAAAATAGAGAAGATTCCTCCGCGCGCGTGGCTTTAGTATATAATAAAGAAAAAGTGCCGGAGCGTCTCTCTCTGCAGCGGGGGCGCACGCAGTAGGGTATAATGAGCGTCGCGGATAATAAAGTAACAAGGAGGTAGCGAGCGTGCCGGGAAAGTGGGCGGAAGCGAGGCGCTCTGGGAGCGGCGTGTGTCGAAGCTAGCCCCCAAGCGACGTCGACGAAGACGAAGTGCGTATATAACAACAACAAGACGCAGGCGACGACAAAAGAGGGTCGTCGAATTATACTAAAGAGGGAAACGGAAAAAAATGCTGCGATTGGGGAAGGCGGATTGATGATGCGGCGACACGCGCTTTTGCGAGAGTCTCTGCGCAGGAAGGCTAAAGTTTTAATAAAGGGGAGGAAAGTAAAAAAAAAGGGTCGGACACGGGTGCGCGGAGAAAATGTTGAAATACGGAGGGAGGGAATGTGAGGGTGGAGTGATGCAGCGATTTCTCGCTTAAGCTTGCGCCTTGTTTTCCAAAAGTAGCTCTGGTTGTGTGGCTTCCGCTGAAAGATTGATGATATAATGGACTGCTGATTGATCCGCTGGATTTTTAATTCTAATAGCAACTTCAAAGTCATGATTTTAACATAATTTTTGGCTTTCATGGTATAAAATATAGAGTTTGATACCGTGTGTAAATTCGTTATTTACCTTGTTTAACTTTTCTCCCTTTATTCGAGCGAAAAACGTTTTACGAAATAACTAATCAATTTCTACATTTATGTCAAATATTATTATAAAAAATCACATTGATTTAAAGTTTTAGTATGTTATTAGGAAAATGTAACAAATAATTTTTGTCTGGTCCAAATTTTTTTTCTGTAAAATTTTTATCAAAAATATAAGTGCATGCATGCCTTGAGTTTGAAGGTTAAAAACGAATTATATTCATTTTCACGATCTACAAAGAATTTCATAAGGAATGAAATGAACGCTTCTTAATTTGAATTCGACTCATGGATCAGTCGGAAGTATGCGTTTAGTAGAAAATATAATTTATATTTCTGTAGTAATAAACATTCTGCATTGGATTTCAGGTCACGACATCAAATATATCAAAAAATGCAAAAATATAATAAATTTGAATTTCGTCACAAGAATAAAATGAATACAGTAACAAATTTTCGCGTCAAACGTTTTCTAGCCCTCGATCAAATATCAATAAGCATGACAATAAAGTCGCTACGTGCCGAATCTAAACATTTCCAAAGTCGTTCGAGAAAACACTATTCCCTACTTTTCCAATTCGAAAAACACCCCTCTCTCACACGAGCAAACAAGGAAATCACATGGAAAATTTAAAAAATCGCTCCTATCAGTCAGTATGCAAAAGCCACCCTCTCCTAAATATTCAGACACGCTCACATTCACACACACACACACACACATACACATGCACATGCACATGTAGGTGTCAAGCGAGCGTGCCACCTTGAAGCGTCGATTTTTCGTTGGCTTATTCGACCCACGCGCGGGCGACTTAACGGACTAAATGAGCCGCGAGGGCGAGAGAAAAGCTATAGGACCTAGAAAGTGAGAGAACATAAACACCCGGAAGAGCAGAGCGAGGGAGAGAGAAAGAGCGAGTAGGACGGCCCCGATTCTACGCTCTAAGACACTTTTCCACAACACATCATCCCGATCGATATGACACAGACAACCTGCACGTTTACAAGCTGGTCTACGAAAATTTCTTTGTACTTGGAGTAAAAATATGAGACAGAATTGATTTTTGGGGAGCAAGCTCGTGAACGGAGGATATTTTCTGGTAAAAATTACCGTGTTAATTATAATAAATGTGGGACATTATGACGTCAGTGAGTACATTATACGGAATGGTAAAAATATACGTTATTATCATATTTACTTAATACATCATAATTTATTACGATACGGTAAGGGTGATTTTGACCATTAATTGAGGTAATTTATCCCTGGTATCAGATTATACCACTTTTAGTATGATTGTCACGGTAATTTTTCTCAGGACATTATTTCGATACAGATAATCATTTTTTCATTTTTCAATTCTTTGGTATATTTCAAATGTAAAATAAAGCGGTGAGCAGTACGTTTTTACGACTTGCTGTGAATTCTTCATGCACGTATCCGAAGCTTTTCTCCGGCCCTTTTCTAGCACTCTCCCTCCTTCGCTTTTGCCTCGGTTTTTATGTCGATTCTTTGCCTTTTTCTCGCAAGACCGGACTCTTATGGAACAAGCTCCCGTAATACACGCGAAAAATAGAAAGACGTTCTCGCATGATCGGCCTACAAGTACGCCGCTGCTCGTTCCATATGACACTTTGAAGACTGCTTCTTTATCGGCAATAATTTTCTTGTTCTTCTTTTAGTACTTTCTCTTTTCTTTTGTTTACTTCAAGGTTGATCCACCCTGATATGAAATAAAAAATATTTGTGATAAAATATTTTAAGGTACAATGTTTATATTTCGCAAGTAAGATATTGTGGAGGATAAAGTGAGTTATGAAAAAATTGTTTCTTTTTAACACATCATTTTATGAGATCATTTGGTTAGTTTCTTTCTTTCGCTCGCTTTCTTATTGCAAACTTTTTATTGCGAGCAGTCTGAGGCAATATACCTTACTAAGTACTTGTCTTTTTCTAGGGTAGCTCTGTTATTAGTCCTAGCTTTATTAGCTTTTGTACTCTCTTTAACCTCGGCTACGGATCTGTATTTCTTCTGCATTTCTAACGTATTGTTTTCTCAAACTCGCTTCATTATTTTTTTCTTCTCTTATTTGGTTCTATTCTGTTAATTCTATTAATATTCGGTTCTTTTCCATTAAATTTTTGGGTTTTTCATTTTACCGTTAAATGCCATTAATTAAGATTTTTCATAAATATAATGTGTAACAATCAATGTTAATTTATGAACAAGAAATTAAATTAATTATATTTATATTTAGTTTAGTTATTTTTTAAAGCAAGTCTTGTATTTTAATTTATAAAGAATATTGTGGTAAGTTTTAACCATGCACTTAAAGTTTCATATATAATTTAATGCAAAATGAATTCAAAATGCGTATTTCTATAATAATTATTATTCTACATAATTCATTTGTCTACATGTATATTCGACAATGACATTTAATTATAATTATATGCTTTTAATAAGTCTTTTATAATTACAGCTTTAATCCGAGCTTAAATTACGGTTTAGATTCAGATTCAAATTGAAGTTTAAGTTAAGCTCTACCCAGTTGAATTTAGTGACAGTTATTAAATGGATCGTATTTCTTCTACGTTGCACTTAGGAAGTGATGGTGCAAAAAATACTACTACCATGACGTCATAACAAAATTTTATTCTTCAAACTTTTAATACAAACCTAAATTTATTTACTTCTGTGCAAAATATTTCGGCAGCCCCTACACAACACTAACTTAATTTTCAACATTCTAAAAATATCTCGAACCTCTAATACTGCGCAGGTATTGCAATTATTTGCGCAGTCATATGCTAGATCTTTGTTTGTGTCTGACCACATCTAACCATTTTCTACTTGAAATTCGACTAAAACGCTCATATATATGTAATATACCTTATGCGCGTTGAATCGCCAGCTTAATAGGTTTATTTTATTTCACGTTCTACCAGGGCCTCGCGAGACTGTACGATAACGTGTTTTTGGTCGGCCGGTATATCGTGTAGCGTGAGCATTTCCCGAGCGTAATTGAATGACCGTGGCGCACGCTAAATCTTCTAGGGCAGCGCACATCACTGGCTCTCCGGTATATAACCGTATTACTTAATAGATAGTGGTTAGTTTGAGCGCGCGATATTTTTGCCTCCCTTTTTTTATAAGGGAATAAAATTTCCGTATGGAAGCCACTCGATCGTGGTTCTAATAGATCGAGCCTTTATAAGTATGATAAGTTTATGAAAGTCATTTGTTCAATAATAATGTTTTAAAAATTTGTACTAAAATTGACATTTTTATCATGCATCAAAAAACTACTCAATTCTTAAATCTCCAAAATATTTTGCAATAAACATCTTTCTCAAAATCGAGAATACCGGTAACCGAACACTCGACCCAAAACCTAACGTGCAAAACTCCCCCAAACCCAACACCTCCGTAACTAATCATCTTGCCAGCAGCCCCAACATACATACCCGCGCACTAAACTCGCCTCGTTACAGCTCGCAATTAAAAGAAAGCCTCGCGCTCACTCGAAACTTTAAACTCGGCCGGGCAACTTCTTCGCGCTCCCAGCAGTCACGTTCGCGCTTGCACAGCTGACGTGACGTCTCGTATCTTCTCGCAACGTATCCTTTATAAGCTCGCACACGTAGCCAGCTCTTTCCCGCTATCGGGACGTCGATCTTCACGCGAGGAGCTTGCAACCTTGAACTCCCCCCTCGAGCCTCCCTCCCCTTGTACGCGCGAGAGTTCGATTCGTCGACGCTTTTCGATTATACAGCCGCGCGCGGCTCTAATACGTGTGCAACAGCCTCGCGTGCGTGGGTACTTCCCTTTTAGAGCGGCGTTTTCGAAAAAGGCCGCTTTCCTTTGACGAGGCGATTTGCCGGCAGAGCTTTTTCGACGATCGAACGCTTAACGAGTCGAATTGATTTAATTGTCGGTCGAGCTTTTAGTTTTTTGAGCGCGGCGAATTGAATTGTAGGAGAGTGTCGTTAACAAAATTTTTCAGTTTTGACGAGGTCATGGGAAAGGTGATTTATTGATTTTAGATGGAAAGATTTGACTTTTGAAAATTATTATGAAGTATATGTTATGTATGTCGACGGCTGACGTTTCAATTTTTTTATACAATTTTATTTGGAATTTAGTACAGCTGTTTGTTTTGTAGAGGATTTCTGTTTCTAAATCTAAAATCAAAAGTTTGAAATTCAAATTAACGTGCTAAGAATACAGAGGGTGGATATGCCGACAGCCATAAGAATAATCGACCCTGAACATGCAACTTTCCTAACGTTTTAAGAAATAAATTCAATAGTTTCTTTCAAGGAAAACTTTAGGAAAACATAAATGTATGCGAATTTGCATAGGAAACCATATTTCCGTATATAGATTCAGTAGTATTGCATTAGCTGTCTGTCCGACCCTTACTGTCAGTTACTACTGATTATCGCATTTTCATAGTTCAAGTTTTCTTAAGGATTCACATTTGTGATAACACATTATAGATTTATTTTTTATTTATACTATTACATAGTAAATGGTATATAACTTTATAAATAAAAAATATATTTTATTAGATTTATAAAAAAATAAGATTTATGGTTTAATATTAGTTTGATAATTAATTTACATCCCGCTATCTTATGAATCTTTTAGATATCCAGAAAATCAAAAGGAAATCGCATTCAGTGCTTATCCTATAGTTAATTAATTCAAAACAAATAAGACTTAGTCATCTTAAGTATATACGATCAACTCACGTACTTTGCATAATAACCCATAATAAATCTCTGAATCCTATTACTTTACACGGTGTTATTAAACAATCTCCCTATAATTTCCCTTTCAAGTGCAGGCGCCTTTGCGGCCAACGATGCATAAAAGAAGATTGCGTTGCGCGGGCATGGAACAACTGGAATTGCGGATTTCCTATGCATCCGACACGCGCGAGCGCTCACAGAGAGCTGAGCATTATATTAAAGTTCTGTACGTGGTGGAGGAAGTCAGGGGGTTGATTTCATTGTTACAGAAGCGTCGCTATTCATCGGGACTCGGCGCTTAGCTCTGTAGTAACACAGAGTGGAGAAATAGCGTATTGTAAATGCTGTGCGCGAGGCGAATGAGAGAGAGAGAGAGAGGAGAGATCAAAGGAAGGATTTCGTAGAGGAGGGCTTTAGCTTTGTTCCGTTTAATTACTGGTGCGTGAAAGTGTGGGCGGGTCAATTTTGAAATTTCAAAGTTGGATTGGTAGATCTTTTTTCAAAGATTACTTGTGTAATGAGTGGCTTACTTCTATAGCAAATTATTTTTGCACTTATCGAAATTTTTCACTGTACATTTCAAGTGCTTAAAAAACAATGAATAAAATATTAATCTCTATTCCAGCACAATTATTACAAATGGTCCCTATTTGCTTTTAAAGTAAATATTTTAATCAAAAGTAAATTCAAATATCATTTTTAGAATGAAGTATCGTTTATTTTTTCAGGCCGGGTAAATTCGATTTTTGGTTTAAATAGCTCTTTTTGGGTTTTCTGCAATAATTTAAAACACTTTTCAAGCTAAGAGTTCTAAACTTAAATTCATTAATTAAATCTATCGCTGTGCTCAACTGTACTGACAATTCTATTTGTTTCTTTGATCAATTTCACTAGCATCGTCACGCGTGACTGTAACGAGCAGGCATAATTGAACTGGCAGTACAAAAAAATTATGTCATGAAAGAAAATTGCCGAGCGTCAATGAGAGAATCTCTCAATTCAACCTATGAACTTAAATTAAGTATGTTTTAGAGCGGCAATCGCGTTTCGCAAATTACTTTTATATGTGCACTGAAAAATTGTCTGGAACCAAGGTCAATGTAGAGACGATTAAATTAGTTATCTAATTAACAAAGCGTTAATTAAATTTTAAATTCTAAACGCTGATCGTAAACATTTGGAAATTTAAAATAACTTTATTCGTTCACTTTCAATTCAGTATATTAGCTATTTATAAAAAATAAAAAAGGTTCGCATAGTGCAAACTAACGCAAAAAATAGGGCTTTTGAAATTTCGTAACACAAAAGCAGAGATTCTGCTTTCATTACGTCCTATCGATTTCTGGGGGTTTAAAATAAACAAGTAGACGCATAAAACATTCCATCCTCAATAATAATATTGATTTACGGCGCATAAAATTAACGGATTGTTAACCGACCATCGATCTACCTATACGCAACCCAAAATTAACGCCGCGGCTTGACCCCCCCAACATTTCCGTAAATAAATGAAGACGTATCGTTCACCTCTAAGCGTCTAAAAGCTCCAAAAAAAATCTATTTTCAACATTATACAAATCTCAGACACATACACACGAAATCAAGGCGCAAATATCCGCGTTGCCGAGTTATGGGAAGGAGGTCGGGGGTAAGGAGGGGGCGAGGGGAGGGGAGGATAGCGATACTCGACGACCTTAAAATAGAGCCGGTTGTTGCGAGCTTAGCCTCAGCGCGCGCGCGAGATATAAAGACAGAGAGGCGCAACACGATATCTCGCGCGCAGCTCGTCCATGACGTCACTCGAGCCCATCATCGTGACGTCACAGGACAATGGCTTGACGTCAGGCGTTCGGCGTTCGGCGGCTCGTGCAACTAGTCACGAGGCCTACACACGCTTTTTTGCTCTATTTTACTATGTGCGACTGTATGAGGAGCAGCTTTGAGCGTGCAGCAACGCGCTGGCGCGTGTGTCTGTGATTCCGGATTTATAACTCGAAGCTGGATTATTCGTCGTTACGTGGGATATGTGTGATCGGTATTCGTGCTGCTTTTCTGATTTTTAGGAATTGGTATCGTTTGGTGTTGTCAAGGATAACGCAATAGATTTTGGTATAGTTTAGAATGATGGAAGGAAAGGGATTTTCAAGTTAAGAGTCAATGTTCAGTTTTAAATTGAAATTTTATGCTAAGGAATGAGCTGAGCAAAAGTTTGACAATTTTGTACGAAATGTTTTTATTTCGTAGTAAATATCTGGAATATTTCCTTTGATAAATTTAGTCGCTTGTTTGAAATTTAAGAAAGTTTTAAAATTGCTTAAAATATGAAATATTCTACAGATTTTACCTGCGCTGAATGCCAGAGAGAACTCGTTTTCAAGAGCTAAAAAAGAAGCAATGAAGGTCGCTGCAGTATAATAAGTGTCAGGTCAAACAGAATGCCTGTTTCTACAATTATTGTACGTGCGAGAGGGCTATAAAAAATTTCGCAAGTGATTATTTTCGAAAAGCACGTGCATGTCGAAATAACTCGTCGTAAAGTTCGCATAAAGTTGGTTGAAAAAAAAAGTCTAAAGTCAACGTACGACTATCGTGACTGCGCTAATATCTTTGAATCAATACAGGCGTTATCGGGATGTACATAACGACGTTGTTAATCAAATCTGAAAGATTTAAATATGTATTCTATACTGCGTCACTGAAGATGTAAACATAACCCAAATTTGTTTTAAGTGTTATTGTTAAGTGAATAAAGCTACAAATTTTGATGTAGTTGTATACTTTCATTCGAACGAAAATAAACTGATTAAAAAAATGAATCAATTAATCTCATGAGGAGAGAGTGGCATATCTCTTCGCGACTTGGATCCGTTATAAGATACTTAAGATACCAAAATCAGTACAACATAATCAAATTTCAATGTTTTTAATAAATTAACGTTTTCTGTTTAAGGGTGCGTCCGAGATCGAAGGTAATGGGTCAAAATCTAACACTTGGACAATTCATTTTATTCACTTAATTCCACACCGGATTTTATTCTTCATTTCACGCAAATAAAGATAAAATTGAAAAGTAAAGGAAATCAAGAAATATTAATTATTTGTCATAACGTACTTTATTTTTAATTATTCTATTAACTAATTCTGGTGCATTAAACATATTAATTATCATGGTTTCCTACCGTAATACGTTTTTTCTTAAAACTAATAGCTAAGTTAAATATGTAATTAAAACTAATAGCTAAGTTAAAAGCAATTAAAACTTTATTTATTTAGATTGTAATGAATTTATTAGAAAAGCTTGGAAGATGATTTTCCAAAAATGGGAAAATTTAATTCGCGCCGATGTGAAACCTTTATTAAATAGAAAGTATATAGGTAACTTTGAATTTTAGATGAAAAACGAACATTTTGCGCTAATTTGCTTTCCTGAAACTAAAATTTTTAGTTATTAATTAAAATTTTTTACAAGAATTTACAGATAAGGTGTTAGAAACAATCTTTCATAGGAAAATGGAAATCGATCTTCAACAAACCAAGTTGTAACTAGTAAAATTTATTAGTCAATTTGACCAATTTGATTATTGACTAATAAATTCTACTAGTTACAACTTGGTTCGTTAAAGATCAATTTCCACCAATTTCCAAGAAACACCATATTTTTCAATTCTACATTAATATTTCATAGGTTTGAGTTCGAATGATTTTTTATGAACATTTGCCTGAACATTGTACTAACATATACCTTTAGAACATAATTACAGTTATTTTTTAATTTTAAAAATGAAAAATGAGAACTTAAAATTTATTAGAACTTTATTAATAAGAACTTTTTTTAGATTGTATTAATTACATTTTAAGATTTTCCTTTTAATAATACTAAATATATCTATAACTCAAGTTTTTCTGAACATTAAATGTTACTCCTTTTTTACAGTTTTTTAAAACTTTTGGCATTCAAAACATACTCTTAGATTTACGTCAAATCCATAATATATGTGACACTTTCGTCGTAATTTAAAAAATATCGACGATGAAAGTTGAATACAAATTTGCGATTTTCGATTTGCTGAAAACAACTCGTGACCTCTAGGAGCTGTTTAGAGAAGCTGCAAATGGTAACCGACAATGGCAAAGAAAAACTTAGTAAAATGCAGATATTTTTACGAAAAATCAGGTGATTATTGAAGTATTGTAAAATGAATAAAGAATCACTTAAGTATTAATTGTGTACCGATGTAACTTTTTAATTTTTTAAAAATGAAAATTTCAGTAATTGCTGTAAAACTCTACACTTTTTAATTAAATGTATTGAAGAAATTATTAGTTACTTATATTATTAACAGAAATATTCAGAGATGCTGAAATTTATTTTGAAAAATTTAGAACACATTTTTAGCTTTTTTATTTATTTATTATTTTTAGAAAGTAAGAAAAATTAAATGGCATACAAGTACTCAATACTTGTTCAACTAATGTTTTTAAGAAAAATGCATATAAGATTGTAAACAGATCGTCAAATCTGTAGAAGTTAAAATACGTTACCAGAGTACGCTCTAATTATCAAATTAATGATGAACAAACACGTAGCTGTTTAGCTGGGACCTACTTTCAGCAAATAGTCACGATCATAAGTGCACTAATTTACGAATCGCACCTTGTATATACAATGTTTATATTTGAGGTTAGGGTCGTAAGTTTGTTCATGTTTACTACTTATCGCGTAAATTTCTGGAAAAGATTTGTTTATAATACAGACTGAAAATTATGAAAATATATGAATTTTCAACTACGTAAAAATTTCTCCTTTTAAGCCTAATTCTCAAAAATATGACACTCAACATTCTGAAAAAATATACATTTAATATTTTTTATTAATTAAAACGTCACCAACAAAAACCACCCGTCAAATCAAAAACCTATCGAAACCTCAGCGTCCAGTCAACGCCCGGCTAAATTCCCTAAAAATAGTATCTATGTCAAACCTGAGCGTGCAAAACGTCACGCTACATACGCGAAAACGTCACGCGCAGCAGCTCCAACAACAATACTCTATCCATCCCTCTTACCGCGCCAACAAACAAACCCCAAACACCGCGGGGTCACGCGAAAAAAAAACCGGAGTCGAGAAACGGGAGGGGGTGTATGTTCGGGTGGACGACCGCTTCGAACATAAATCACGCGCATAGCTGTAAACCAAGCGAAGAGTGAGAGAGAGAGAGAAAGATAAGGTAGAGTGCACTCACCCTCTCGAGCTTCTGAAAGTACTCGCGCAGAAAGGAGACTGGATTCTCGGGCTGGTCGACGCAGAGCTGGACGAAGCAGTCCTTCATGACCGGCACGATCTTGGAGCGCTGCATGTACTCGGTGCACTCGCGCAAGCACTGCTGCTCCTCGAGATTCGCCGCCATGTTTGCTGTCCGCGATGCTGCTGTCTTTTTGCCGCCGTCGGCCGCCGCTCCGGCTCCTCGGCCCGCCAGCCTCCTCGCTCCTTTTATCCGCCTCTCTCCGCTGCGCTTATGTATATTCACTCTGACACGGCCCCTAAGAGAGAGAGAGAGAGAGAGAGAGTCTATTCTCTCCACTCTCTCACGCGCTTCTTTGCTTTATCCTGATCCTCTCCTCGATCAGCTAACTCCTCGGCTGGCCTCGCTGCTTGTCCTTCTGCTTGGCTTCGCTGCGCTCTCGCCTGCACCTCGACATGAACGCACCTCCGCAGCCGTCGCCGCCGTCACCAAAGCCGCCTCTCATCTGCTCGCCGAACACTGATGCTGCTGTCTGCTCATAGCGTCGGATGCGGGACTCGTGCACTTAACGCTTCGACTGTATATACGCGGATTCGAATGGTCTTTTGCGACGTCTGGCTTAGAGTCTGTCTGTCTGCTGCGTGTGTGTGTGTGTGTGTGAGTGAGAGGAAGAGAGACGGAGATATAGAGTTAGTGGCCGATTTAAAGGGACGAGGAAAAAGAACGTGATGGGCTGGAGTAGACGCTAGACGCAGTCGATTGTTGACATGACAGCGGAGCGCGAGCTACTACTGCCGTGAGCGCGCATGCGTCGTCGTTATACTTGCTTACTCTCTTTACGCCGCCTTGCCACGGCTGTTTCTACTTGCTCGCGGCCGAGGCTGCTTATGTAGGTGCGGTATAAGCGCGCTGTGTATATGCATTTTTGGAGCGCGCGCTGCGGCTGTAGGTGTGTGGATGTTTGTATGGGTGGGAAGATTAATTGATCGCTGGATCGCTGATCATGAGATCGGATATATGCTGGTTTGATGAGATGAGGAAGTTGTCCGCAAGTTTTTGGTTGTAGCTTCTGGAGGAGTGCTAGTTGTTTTAGGGCTTCCGAGAGCTTTTTAATTTGAAAATAATGTAGGGTTACAATTGAGATTTAAATTGATATAAACTTTTTTAATTTCATTTTTTTTTTTTCTGATAGATTACTGAAATTGTTTTCTATCAGGTTAATGCGATTTGTTAAGTACATTTTAAATTTAGCAAATATAACTTACAATGAGATGAATAAAGTTTTTTTATACGTCTTATTTTTAAGAAATTAAATTTATAGTGAATTTATAATAAATTAGGATACCTATTTGTCGTTAAAGGCTAAAAAATAATAGAATAATTAACATTAAGAAACAAGAGAAAAGGGGCAAAGACGAAAAAAAGGCGAGAAAGAATTTTTTTGAGTAAGTGCAGTAATAATAATTAAATTTCAAAATACGTAGATACACACAGTACTAAAAAGTTTCTTTTGTGGGAAAATATAATTACGGCTACATTATATAGGCACCCAATTTTCAGGTCTAAAACGTAAGCAGCCACGTTGGGAATAGTTGTGAAAGAAGGCCCACATTATGACTGAACTGAAATAAAATGTATTGATATGTTCCTATAAAAATATAATAATAGTCAAAAATTATTTTTTTTTTTAAATAAGTCAATAAATAAAATTGATTAACATATGATATATTTACGATTAATCAAAACATTTAAAAAAAAAAACTATCTATTACTAATGTTATCAAAGATTTAATACGTAATAAACAAATTTTTTATAAATTTATAGAAAATAAAAAGAACCATTAACATTTTTAAAAAATTCTTAATTGTTACGTTATATTTATTTCTAATTTCTTTATTAACATAAAAAATGTTTGTTTTAAAAAATATAGTATAAAAGAAATTTTGTATACTTGTAATTCTTTTTATCTAAAAATATAGCTTGAGAAACTGTACAAAAGGTCTTCCTTTACTGTCTGTTACTACTTACTGCTTTGTCGCATCTTTTTCACAGAGTGCGACACTAATTCAAGCTGTCACTTCTAGTTTTTAGGTTAGGTCAAGTGTGCGCGTCTGTCAGGTGTGCGGCTACTCCAGCCAGCTCCAGCATGGAAAAATCCACACGTGCGTCTTTGTTATTATTTAAAAGTTGTTTATTTTTTTTATTTTTTTTTTAACGATAACACGGTATTATTTTCAGAATCGTTAAATGAAGAATGAATTTTAATTACTAATCAAGTTTATTTGTACTAAAGTTCATCATGCATTTAATCTTCTGAAATATCAAGATTTAATTTCAATTTCAAGCTTACTTTTTTTAGTATTATATTCATTTTTTTAACAATCAGTCATTATTAAGAATATTTCCTTAACAAAATTTGTCTGTTTTCAAGAAATGCCTAAATTTCAAATATTTATTTATTGATTATTAAATTTAAAATAAAAATAAATTTTAAGATTTAAATTAAAGATACTGGATAATTATAAACTTTTTTCTAGTATATATATTTATTCAAAATTATTATTTTTTTATATTATTTTAAATTATTTATTAATTGCATCATACATTTCCCAACAAATCCAATATAATATTTTGGTATTTTTCATCGTGTCATAATTAATGATTTGCAAATTACTTTACAGAGAGTATATTTTTGCCGCTACCAGTAACAGTCACTAGTCGAATTACTACTTATGAACAGCGAGAGCAATATCTCCTGAACTTTTTGCAAAATGTATTACCTTCCTGTGATATTAAGGACATTGATTCTGAACTCAAAAAGGTAAATAAAATGTTTTAAAAAATGAATAAAATTAAAAACTAATGAAATCAATGTTTATCTAATGTTATAGACATTCATATTCGCCAAACATAAGACTAAAGTCACCAAGAAAAAATCTCAAAAATCACCATTTCTAACGCTAAGAAAAGGTATTCTTCTTGGTCTTAATAAATTTGGAAAAAAGAGTCTGCGCTATGAAGATATATTACCACTGAATTCCTTATGGCTTGAATATATGCAGCACATGCTTGGTATTGAAGATTTTAAGAGTCTACCTACAGAGTCCACAAACTCTCATTGGGAAAATATCAGTCAACGTTTAGTGAAAGCTGATTATCATGGAGCCAAAATAACTGTCATACGATCAAAATGTCCAAGCATCGTTGGAATTGAAGGAATTATTGTACAAGATACGAAAAATACTTTCAGAATTCTCAGCAAAGATGATGTGATACGAAGTAAGTCAGTTGAATTTTCTTACTGTTTCAAAGAGTACAAATATTTTTCTGTTTCAGCAATACCTAAGGATTCCTGTGTTTTTCGTTTACATCTAAAA
Organism: Eupelmus urozonus; assembly: GCA_900480035.1. Classification (NCBI taxonomy): domain Eukaryota; kingdom Metazoa; phylum Arthropoda; class Insecta; order Hymenoptera; family Eupelmidae; genus Eupelmus; species Eupelmus urozonus. Next base: position 50,645 of record UELX01000437.1, read on the forward strand.
AATGGTGTATCTATTGAAGTATTTGGAAAGGAATTATGTATACGTCCTGCTGAGCGCTCTGTAAAGAAGTTTAAAAATCTTCATATACCCGAACTTTAGTGGAAAACTATTGATTTCATGAAACAGGCTTTGACTTTATTTCACACTATGTATATAGCATTCGGCACATCCATTATACATTCAACAGCAAAAACAACAAAACGTCTCCTATGTTCTTTAAACCCACTTTCTTTCTTAGTTCATTCACATACTCAAGTCATTTCAATGTTATTTTTCACATTCCTTTATTTTTTTTTTTTTTCCATATTTCGTTAATACGATTCATTATTTTCATACCATTATATTATGTATACCTACTAATTACATGTTATATCAATTACCAGTATAATATATAATAACATAATCGTGTATTTATAATATATAATTATTAATCGATTTTGCTCCTTTTCTCTGTATTATTTTTTTCCACTCGCTCTATCGTTCTCTCGCTCGTTCGCTCTTTATATTGTTCTTTTATTATTTCCAACATGCGATGCGATAATAATTATTATTATAATAATAATTCATAATATATATTCAAATAATCGTGATATCGATACAACAACAACTGACGGAGCGAATGATTTTAAAACAGCAGCTGTCTCTTTCGCTCCAGGAGGGAAACTAATACAATTCATTCGCGTAGTCCCGTGCCTCATAAATTTTCGCATCTATTTAATTTTTATTTTTTTTTTCTCACTTTTAAATTTCGATGAAGGGAATGTCTGAAATTCGTAATATGTTTACTTTTTATTTATTTGCTTAGTCTTTTCTCTTACTGGCTAAGTTTTTTTTTATTGCGACAAAGTGCCAAATAAACTCCATTTGCGATATAACGTGTATAAAGTGTTGTATGTACTTATGTTTAAGTGAGTGATCCTGTGTTCATGATTTATCTACGGCGCCTTTTTGCATAATTACGATTCTATCTCCTTTACGCTCAAATCTAATAGCAATATATCGATGTTTGTATTTAAGGCAAAAGAAGGGGAACGAGGAGGACATGGTTACACATTTTGTGTAAAGGCCGATCTTACAAAAACATGGATACAAGGGTTTTTGTCTAAAAAGCGCCAAATAAATACTCTACTTTCGATTAAAAAAAATTGAAAACCAGGGACTATTTTCTTTAAAAGCAAATTACATATGAACGCTTTCATTCGCGAACTGAGACTAAAAAATATAATCAACACGCGCGGTCACGCTTCCCAATTCATATTTTCCATATAAATAATTTAAAAGTCGACAAAGCGTTTGAAAAAGAACAATAATAATAATATTAAAAATAATATTAATAATAATAATAATAAAAATAATAATATAATAATATTATAACTCGGACGAGACTACACGTTACAAATTACCTCGTAACAAGTGTCGTCACCGTAAACGCGACTCGTTATACAAGAGATGACACGGAGTATTTTTTTTATAGGAGGTCTCAAGCTTCACAAATACACTCTTGAGGGAGCAGCGGAACTAGGCATATTCGATTACATTCTTTTATACAATTGATGTCATTTTTGTTATTATTATTAATCTTTTTCGATTTATGCTTTGCACTTTTACTTAGCGCAGTGGGCAATTAAAACATCGAAAAAAAAATTTATCTCCCTCTCAATAAATTTCACATGACAGAATAATAATAACGCGCTGGAACATTACTTACAGATATTACTTTTCACTCTCTCGGTGCGACCGTTTACTGTGCAATGGCCGAACGTCGTCAAGAGTCGAATCATTAATTAGTTTTTTTTTTCAACCATTTTCATATTTTATCTACAAATTTGCAATAGAATCGGTATTTGGTACAGTGAATTGAGTTGCCATTTTTGTTTGTATCCATCCTTAATCCGGTATTGTATTACTTTGTCTCTATCGTCACTTTAACAATAAGAATCTAAGCGTAAATACGTCCATCAACTAATTACCGTTGCTCGTTTATCTTTCTCTCCGTCATACATTTTAAGCGATATTATGTCCTATATGAGCTATAACGGCGTGATCTCTCGCTCTCTATTTTCGTCCGTATCTCCTATTTCATCAATATTTCATTATTTCTCTCCCCCCGAATATTAGAATAGAAAAAATCGCCGTCATCATCGTCGCGAGCGGTGCTGTGCTGGGAGAGCCGACTGCTCTTACATCGCGCTGTAGAGAGGTGAACCGCCGTCTCACATGCCGTATGCTTGGTAGGGCGCTGCCGGAGCTGGCGGTGCGTAAACACCCTGCGCTGGCGCTCCGTAGACACCTTGAGGTGCGTATCCTGGTGCCATCATTCCCGGACCGGCTGTCAGCATTAATTGTGGCTCCGCTGTAAGATTTATTAATTGATTATACATTTTTGTAAAATATCAGTTGTATCAGAGATAGTTAAAAATTTGATAATAATATTTTATCCATAGTTATAATTATATACACTACTTGGATAAATAAAAAATAAGTTTTACTTACGCATGATCATAGATTTATGTTCTTGATGATCAGTCTCCTCAATACGACGACTCTCAGCTTCTTCTAATTTATCGACCTACAAACATTACATCAAGATAAAATATTGCATTTTATTTAAATTTATTTTTATAATAAAGAGTTATACATTTCGTTTATTTTATTAATTATATTATTTACCTTTGTTATATATTCACGAGATACTTGAATAAGATAAGGCATTGCAAAGTGCATAATTTGATGTCTCCACGCCAGCTCCAAAATTACATCGGGATGAAGCAAATCATAGCAGTGGAATAGGCAAGCAGCAAAACAGTCCTTGGACCCTCTTTCCAGGAACCACTCTAACAACTCTTCAGCTACTTCGTGATTACGAGATTCAGCTGCATACTCCATCGCATCCCTAAAGAAAATATTAATCAATTAGTTATTGAAATGAAATTTTCATTTTATTTTTAGTTTTAATTTAATCTTAAGGGTAGAATATATTAGAAAACAGCAAAAATAATCGTTTTAAATCGTTTTCTTCGAAATAAGCATTGTAAAATTATAAATAATCATCAGGTACTAACCTGAAAAGCCTGTCTTTTTTACAAAGCTCAACTGATTGCTTCCACCTGTTATTGCCCTTATACAGGTAAGCTGCGATTCTCCTAAACTCTATGAGCTCGTGTTTCTCCAACTGTTGCGCCAGCGCAATGTTGTCGAAGTTGTCGAAGGCGTCGATCGAGGTTCTCAGGCCCTGGTAGTCTTCTTCATCAATCAGCAGACCATTCAGTGCTTCGTTAATGGCCTTGTTATTGAGCGCCTGTACCGATCTCAAGTAAGGCTTAACCAGTTGAAGGTGATTGGTGCGGGTGAAATACGCGACAGATCTCGTATGATCCATGCGTGGTGCCAGCACCAGTAACATATCGTTAAGGAGCAGGGGCTTATATTCAACGTAGAACTGGATAGCCTTATAGTAAAGCTCAACATTCGCGACCTTGGTGATGACATCTTTAAAGTGTCCCTCTCGCCACGCCTCTGTTGGATGTTGCATCATCGCTAGCACCGCGTTGTCGTATTCCTCATACTTGTCGTATAGGAATACCAACTCAGCCCACAGATGTGCCGACTCTGCTGCACGTAACACCTGTTAATAATAGAAAATAAAGTATATGAATTTAAAAAATCTAACGAGATGAACTGTTTTATAACAAATAATAATTTTGACTTACTTTTGGAATATTAACGCGCGACCAGAAGAGTTCGAGATGTTCCCTCATCCTCTGAGGTTTGTATTTGCTGTAAAGAATGGCAAGCTCGGTGAACATGCCCATATGTGCTCTCTCCAAGCCGAGAGCTGCTTCCAGAAGATTAATGAGTTCCTCAAAATGTCCTCTATCTTGATAATAATTAATAAGGTCTTCAAGTTCATCAGCGTGCACGACGATATGAAGACCGCACATTTGAGCAAGCCTGAATTCACCACTGTCTACGCAGGCAAAGCAAACCTCTTTCCAAGTACGCGTCGAGTTGGCCTTGCGTGCGCTATCTACAGCGCCCTGGAACTCTTTGAGGTGAACCAAAGTGATTGCCAAACGAGCGAAATTGGACACGTTGTTATAGAGGAGCTTAGCAGCCTCGTACATCTTGTCGTCGAAGCAACGGTCGCCGATCTTCTGTATGTCGGCATGATTCGGACCGGAGATGAACTCCTCGAGGTCGGCCAGTCGATTCGTGCGCGCGTATGCATAGATAAGCTCGGACTCGATGAAGGACTCGCGCGCCTTCTTACGGGCCATCTGCAGGTAGCGTACTAGATCTTCCCAGTGAGAGGTGCGGTGAGCCGTCTCGACTACGTCTACGTATGCGGACGGATCGTCGGCCTTAATGAAGCTGTCGATGGCCTCTTTCACCATACCCTGCTGCAATTGGGCACGAGCTAGGGCACAGAGAGGTGTTTTAAATTTATTAAATTGTCAAGATTATGTTTGTTTATATATTATATGTATGTGTAGGTACATCTATTCCTATTATTTATAATATTTTTGTATTTAGTAATAATTATTTTATAATTATAAATATAAACTTTGTTTGATAAAAATGTAATGATTTTGTAAGATTTTTTAGCATATTCATGTCATTTATGTTAATAATTAACAGCTTACAGTTAAAAAATAATATAAAACTTCATTATTAATTTTTAGTTGACTCTTTTTAGATGACAAAGCAGAATTTTTATTTTGATAGATTATATTATGTTTGTATTTTATGCAAATTCAAAATAATTTTTTTCCCAGTATATAAAAATAATTAATTACCTAATTGAGACCAAACAGCGGGTTCATTGCATCTTTCAGCAAATTCATAAGCTCTATCCAAATTGTTGACCTGTTCGATCAACACTTGAATGGCAGAAGTGTTGACATCGAATTTCTTAAAGATCGCGAATGCTTCCTCGTACAGTTCGTTGTTAATAGCAATGTTGGCAATATCAGGAGCATCGTAATTATCCAAACGATTGATGTACTCCATTACACGAGTACGATCAGCCTTAATTGCTGTTAAAATCAACAGATTCTGTAGATTGCGATGATCGCTGAAGACACTGCTGTCCAAAACAATCTTCTCAAGAAGTTCGATAAGTTCGTTAGGTAAATCAGCAGTCATGAAAGCTTTGACAGTAACAGAAATATCTTCAGGATCTTGGGTTTCGGAGAGTGCAGTTTGCACGACTTGATCGATCAACGGCCTCTTGTAAGGATTGCTCTCGTTTAATACCTCAGCCCAGAGATCAGGATCACGTCTTCGTACCAAGTATCTCGCTTCGCTCTTAAAGAGGCTGTTTTCATTGCACACGCTAATCAATTCTCGGTCGCACTGACCTCTTTCATAAGCAATACAAGCAAGATGGGGATCACGCTTTTCACAGTACTTGCCAACGACGCGACTGTCATAAAACTGATTTTCTTTAAGGAAGCGCTCCGGATTATTATTGCTGTCAATGTAAATCTTAGCAAGAGCATTGTGAGTCGCAGGTTCGACACAACCCTCGTGCACGCGAGACTCTAACCAAGGTAATAGTAGCTTGAGACGGTTACGTTTCTCTACTTCCTCAACAAGTTCATCAGTTGAGAATTGACCGCGTACAACAAGAATCAGATTCTTAATAATATCTTCAGAACAGTCAACATCGAGAAGGCCACCAATTACAACTGGTAGTCGAGATGGATTTACTTTCTGAACATAAATTTCGATATACTTCTGAAGATTATTACGGTAGAGGTAGAGCACAAGGTCGTGCACAAAGTCAAAGCGATCGCAGACAATTATCAATGGCAGCTGATCCGATAGTTTAGCTTCTTTCAAGAAGTTCTTTACACGCTCAGGATTATAACAGTTGCTTTCGCGGCAGATACGTTCAACTTCCTTGATTTGGCCAGTTTTGCAGGCAGCCTGAATGTATTTGAAATGAACTTCTTGGTCTTGGCTGAAATTGACAATCGAGCCAAGGAAGTAGAACAGACCTTCATATGACTTGAAGCTTTCAAAGAGATCGATCAAAGCTTTTGTAGTTAACTGCTCGTGATATTTAGTTGCGATTTGTACGCAAATCTGAAGATTTTGACGCATATTTGCAGTAAGCATAGCTTTCAGACATTCGAGCGAATCCTCGACGGACAAGGTGCCAAAGAAGCCAACTAGCCAATCGGGCGACAAGAGATGAGTATGGACGACTGCGCGTTTGATGTCATACAGATCGGTGTAGTGTTCAAGAGCACGTTGGAGAAGGCCTGCCTTCTCGCAAAGCTGGGCAACATGCGCGCGATCATAATGAGTGAACATTTGGTTGCCGAGTATAGCATCAGCCACCTATAATGAAAAATAAAACGTTAGTTTAAACTTAACAACAAATTTAATTTTAATAAATTAATATTTGAAAATAATTATGATTAAATAACACAAATTTTAGAAGAAATTACCTGAGGGGCGGACATGAGGTTCATCTCGAGCAATCTCGTTTGCAGTGCTCCTTCACTCGGTCTGTTGTTCTTCAGAGCATCCAACAAAAAGGCCGTGCACTGCTGTACCATATTTTGTTCCATGAAAATATCCACAATTTGATTGATATCAGCAAGTGGTTCGTCGTCTTGTACAAGCATCTGCGCAAACAATACTCCCTGGTCCGGATTGATTCTCATAACGTTGCGCAGCAAAAATATGTAGTCCGGTGTGTAGGACACTTTCTTGGCATAAAGAACAATCTTCTGGAACTGACCAGTCTCGGCAAAGCATTGAATAACCTTGTTCGGTACGTTGGCTCTAAGATAGACACTCAGCGCAAGAGTTGGATCGACCTGTTTGACAAGATCACCGAGCTCTTCGCTGCATTCAAGTTTATCTTCTTTCAACCATTTCTCGAGTAACTGCTTGCGACCTTGAACAAGCACTGGTCGACAAAGTTCTAGAGATTCATATTTGTTTAATTGACCCTGATCCAGAAGGATACCGAAGTATTGAAGTAAAGGAGATGTCTGGCCTTGCGTTGTTGGTACCTGTTGGAATTTCTGGATTGTGCCAGGTGTTCGCAAGATACCTGTAAAATATTATTAAATAAATATTATATAGTAATTTTTTAGGATTCTTTTATAAAAGAAATTATATAAACAGTACCATAAGTAGGTATTTAGATACGCAAAAGAGTTTAAAACTAAATACAAAGTATGAATTTATAATTAATAAAATTATAAATGTAAATAAAAAAACATTCTTTATTCCTTGACAAGTTTGCAAAATTAAGTAGAATCTGATTTATGACAAAGGTCAATTTTAAATGAGTTGGCACAAAAATCAAGAGTATAGTAGTACCTTTAGGCGCATTAGCTGCGACCTTTGCTGCCTCGGCATATTGTCCGTTCTGGAAGAGCATATTAAATTTGCGCACGAAGAGATCTTCCGCGCCCGACAGATTGTTGCGCACTGCCATACGAAGCGCAAGCTCAGGATTTTGTAGGACACCATTGATGTACGGTATGATGTTTTCCTCGTCAACAGACACAGACAGAACCTGACCCTTGCGATTGACGCCAATAATGCCGCCCGATGACTCGTGAGGCGCAGTCACGAATATCGTTTCGCCTGATATACGATTCATGAAGATGCATGTTGCCGATTCTATGTCGTACATGTGGATGTAGCCGTACTTCGTGATCAGATAAATGACGTCGTATTTGGAGCTCACCTGAATAGTTTAATAATGAAAAGGATTAGTAAATGTTAAAAAAAATACAAACAAGAACTACTTAATTATAGTTAGATTTTACTTTTCAATGTCACAATCATATTAATTTCATAATTATACAACACGTTCCTTCTAAAAGATATGTATAAAATTAATTAAAAGTTTGATTTAATCTTTATTTTCATAAAAAACATTTTTGAATTGCCATTAGAGTTAATTATTAACAAACACATATTAATTTTTATATTTTTTATTAAATAGTACAAATAAAACTTTGCAGAAACATATTTCGTGACATTAGTAATTAAAAAAAATTTGTATATGAATGTGAGCTAAACATGTCTTATCAAATGCTTCTTATATAGATAAAAGCATCTGGTACAAACCAACAAAATGAGCAAATGACACATTTGATTAAAGAAAAAAAAATGAAATTTAAATAGACTGATTAAAACTTATCACATGATTGAATTGAAAATAAAAAAAAAACAGTTAAATTTGGAACTTTAAATAGAGATAATTTTCCTTTTATTAACAACTGTTACAAATAAAGTTACTATTGCTATTCACTTTGAAGCACCGCAAATGTTTCTATAATATCCCAGCTAAATGAAAGATTTTGTGACCATGGATTGCAAATTTAATTGAGATGCTCACTCACCTGCATTGCGACTGGAAAGTCGTTACCGGCTTCGGGTGGAAAGAACACGTCAACAGCCTTTTTAGGGAAGGGCTGATTCTTGGTTGGGGGTTGTCCGACCTCAATGATGTGAAGCTTGGCGCCCTGGACGGTTCTCACGGCAAAACAGAATAAATTGCTGGGCTCTGCATTTCCTTCCATCTTAAAGTTGGCGAACGATGCGGCGTGGCCTTCAATTGGCTGGGAGCATTTACGCTCCACGGAGTAGAGCTGCATGGCGCCGACTACACGATTATTGTGAGCCGAGATACCGATGAGAAGCAGCCAGGATTGCTTAGCGTCCGTGCGATAGTTAATGATCTGACAGCCGTAGAGCGACGAGTGACGCTCGAAGGCTTTACTGGGCTGAGAGTCGCCTTCCATCGACCAGTGGTAGACCGATGTTTCAGTCACCAGAGCAAGGGTGTTGAGGGATATCCACTTCCAAAAGACCACGTCCTCCGCCATCGTGTGGGCTTTCATCTTTGACTTCATTTCGATGTTGAATATCTGCAGGGTCTTTTGCGCTGGAGCGAGAAGAAACAAATTTATACGGTAAAATGATTTGAAGGAGAGAAAAATCTTAATGTATGTTTTGATTATTTTATAACGTTTTAATATAGTACTGAAATATCTTGCATATATAGTACAAAAATTTGTTTTAATTCATTTTATTAACTGCAAATGTATGGGTTCCAAATACTATGTATATATTCCATAAATAAAATTATTATTTTGAATTTTTCATACATTTTGACAAATTTAAAAACTTGTATTTAATTTAATTTATGAATCCTTATTGCAACACAACTGGAGTATAAAGGTTAAGAGTTTCATTATATAGTTAGTCACATATTTAATAAGCTTTCTAATACGAAATAATATCATTAAGTAGTAGTTATGCAGTACTTTCAATGAATTTTTCAGCAATACTAAAAAATCAACTTATTATTTAACTATTTAATATAATTATTAAACAAAAAGTTTATACTTACAATTTATAATTTTTAATTAAATATTTAAACAAGAATTTTGAAACATTTATTAAACTGCAACATACATTTTGTACTGATGTATTTAGAACGTGCAATAAGTGCAATAATTATGAAAATATCATTCAAATTTACAAGAAATAAAAAATAATTTTTTGTTTTGTTTTTTTTTAATCAATATATTTTTAATAAGAAAATCTAAATATAGATCTCTCAAACATAAAGACTTGGATATTGTAATAATTGTTCTTTACTAAATGTCAGAGTGTGAATTAAAGTTAGAATAGGAATATGTACTTTATTGACATAAGCATTAGTAGTTATTACTTCAATATCTGTTTCCTTGAACAAAAAAGCTGAATGTCATTTAAGTATTTTCCTTTTATTATTATCTTTGGAGAAGCTGTAGTAACTCTAGATAATCAAAACAAATAAACTTAATAATCAATCATTTATAAAACTAAAAAATATCTTTTTAAATAATTTTGTAAAAAATAAATTTAATTTATTTGTCTGAGGAAAACATACAAATTACTTTCAACAGTAAAATCTTTTTATATTTGTGTTATCCAATAATGTGTTTATAAAATACAAGATTGTAAAGTATATTTGAGATTGGAAAAATACAATTGTTTTCAAACTTTCATCACTCAATATCAGATTACCGCACAACACAAAATTACTGTACTACAATAATTATTTTAATTATTTACATTTGAACACGTGGAATAATAATTGAGCATTCAATTAAAATTCAACACACTCAATTCATTATTAATCTATACCCTATTTTTGAATACACTTACTTTGTATTTGAATTAATCATTTAGCAATTTGAAGTTAAATTTTGCAACACTTTAGATACTAGAATAAATTTGTGTTACACTCAATGAATTTCCTTAATCATATTAATAATTTAACAACTTTACACAAATAAGCATTTCTAGATTGTAATCTAGATTATTATCTAATCTAGTAAATTTGTATATTAAATTCATCATCTAAATACACAAATTGTACCTTTAAGAGCAATGACTTTGCTGGCTGGATTCATGATAGCTGAATCTGCGGAAATGGGCCTCCTGATGGGATTGGAGGTATCATTCATGTCGACTATAACCACCTGTGCCGTGTCACCCACCTTTTCACGGACACAGATGAATTTGTCCGACTCCATGGTGACTGTGTTGAAGCTGACATTGTTGGCATTGATCCCCACAGCAGTGAGCTATTTTTGGCACAGAGAAAAAAAAAATAGTAAGAACTCAGAGATTGCAAACATATGCTTTTGTTAAAGTCTGAAATCTTGAACTTGGAAATTCCAAGTATGACTCATAGCCAAAATGCAGTTCAAGATAAACAAGTATTTGGAATTTTTATCTTTATGATTTGATATGAATGGGTGGGTAGTTCTTGGCTATTTGTAAACATCAACTGTTCTACTGAATGTTCTGACACAAATAGCCTCTATAGTAGCATTAACCTGTATTTGAAAGTAAGCTAATTTCTTGTCTGTTGTGTTTACAAAATTTTCAAACTTATTTGTGTACTCTGAATTTTAGGAAGTGGCTTGCTCCGAAAACTTTTGTTTACATAATACACAATTTCAGGAATTTAGTTGTTAACCTCGGCATTTTAAAATACAAGTAGTACACCCTATGTATAACGAATTTTAAATATGAAATCCTTAATAACAAATATGTTTGAAAAATTTGTACTGTGTGGCTAAGTATTATTATGAGTTTTTTCTACATTCAAAGAATGAAAAGAAAGAAACAAAAAGTAAGCCCGTGTCCAACTGCAGTAGAGCAGAGCCAAGTCATTGCAAAATCTCAGGCAATCTTTGAGTACTTGTTTATTGAACAATCTCAAATGATCGCCATTGCCCAAATATCATTTCCCTTCAACTTGAACCCTGTATTATGTTCTCATGAAAAGGACTACAAGAGCAGCAGCTCCCAAGCTCGAGCAAAAAAAAGGAGCCCCACCGAACAACATCAATAATAGCCAAACAGCTTATCCTTGAGCTTCGACACTTGTCAAATGCCAAAAGGCAGCATCATCGTCGAGCCAAAGATCTCTTGCATAGACATACCCTTTGAAAGAGGGAGAGAGAGAGGACGAGAAGGAGAGGATGTAAAATAAAAGCAAAAAAAGGCGAATGAAATAAAAGGGCATTATCGGAGCAGTCGCGTTTCTTCGTAATCTCGAGGGCGGAAGCGAGGGGCGTATATAAGTGTATGCCTGCGTGCGTGCGGCGGCGGCGGCGGCCGGAGCAGACGTGGCTGTCTCATCGGCACGTTAAGAGAGAATCGATTTGCCCTCTCGCTCTTTCTCTCTCTCCCACCCTCGAGGCGCGTACAGTTGGCGCCGAAAAATCTCGCCCGCCCGGAAGACGGCATCGCCGAAGACGATGGCATTTAACTGTCAACTGGCAAGAGAGCCTTCTCTCTCTCTCTCTCTCTCTCTTTGGCTGCGCGAGCGCGTTTCTATATACCCGCGGTGCGAGCGAGAGGGAAAATAAGTCAGCGTAACGTATACGTCCTGCGCTGAGCAGATTGGAGCAGCCTCGAGGAGGTTTAGGGCCCGGGTGTCGAGGTCGGGGAAAGCTTACCTGGAGATGCTCCTGGAACCTTATGGGCAGTAGCTGCGTCATAGCGGCGGCTGGTACTCGCGTGCGTCAGCGTCGATGAGCTGCCTCCTCCTGCCTGCGGCGTTGCGTTACCCTCTCTCTCTCTCTCTCTTTTTAGCTCTCTGCGCTCTACACACTCCTCGGCTTGTTGTATTATCTCTCGGCTGTATCTCTCTGTGTCTGTGTGCGTGTATATACGCTCCGCTGGCTGCTGCAGACTTCCGGCAAGCTGCCGGTGTATATACCTGCCTGCACACGAAGCTCGTATCTTCTCTCTGCTGGTTATAGGCCACCTTCGGAGCAGCTCTACTACTCCCGCGGATGACGCGCGGCGGCAGCGGCGGCGGACTTGTGTACACACACTCGCACTCTTCTCTCTCGGCACGCGCACTCAGCTCTCTCTCTCTCTCTATATCACTACACCCTTCCTCTCTCTTGCGCGCGCGCAAGCTCACTCTCTTTCTCTTTCTCGTTTAGCAGAGGCACACACACGTCTTTTCTACGTCCTCTCTCGGGCGCCCGCGCGCGTTACACTCTAGATATATGCGCCTGTATGTGTGTGTTAGTGTCTGTGTGTGTGTACGTGACTGTGTGGGCGCGCGCGCGCGCGGCTCTCTCTAGTACTGTGTGTAGGTATATATACGTGTGTGTATATGCCTACTGCACCGCTATACGTTATAAGCAGAGCTCCGTCTCTCGCTCGCTCAGGACGAGAGAGAAGTGTGTGACTCCGTGCGCTCGCTGGCTTATAGAGGAGGACCGACGACTCGATGAGGAGAGGACGCAGGCGCCGACTGACGCAGCGAGAGAGAGCGCGATTCCTAGAGCTCTCTCTCTCTCTCCCTCTCTCTTTCACTATAGGCTATGTCTGTATAGTGTGCAGGCCAAGCGCGCGCGCGATGGCTTCCTAGTGGCCGCATCTATCCTTTCTACATTTCACTCTCCTCTCTCTCTTATATTCTCCCCCACCTATTTTTTTCACTTGTCTCTACATGTATATTATCCCTCTCGCTCGCTCTCTCCTCTATATACGCGCGCGACTCTGCGGCTTTTAGCAGAATGAAAATCTCGGCCCGTCCTTGTCTGCGCAGTGCGCGTTGACCCTTTTACTCTCACGAAATGCTTCCATTAATTACGAGCGCAGAGAAAGACTCTAGCTAGCATCCCCGCTTTAATAACCAAATCTCATCTCTCACTCGGCGTTCGATTTTCCGCCCTGTACTCTCTCTCTAGCTTTCATTCAGTCGTAAGGCTGCGCAGAGCCGGAGCATGGGTTATTAAGGGGCAGAACGGATTTGGCGCTTGCGCGCCTAGTGCACTGCGTGCAGCCGTCGATGACACCCAACGTGGCCGCCATTTGGGTACTATGTCAGTGTACTCTCTACCTATATACACTCTCTAAACACACGCCTCTCTCAATGAGCGAGAGAGAGAGAGAGAGAGAGAGAAAAGACAGAGAGCGCGCAGGTATACATACTCCCACGCGCTGCCGCTTTCCCTCCCGAAAGCCTCAACTTTCCGCCGGATTCTCCACCTGCAGCGCTCGGTATGCGCACTCAGCCTCGACTTCGCTGAGCTCGGTGCTTTTCGAGTGGCGTCGCATTAAACACGAGAGAGTGGATAATATGATGATGTCGGCGGGTTTGGAGTACAGCGGCGGCAGGGGGCTGTGTGTATACCTACGCTGAGATTTCGTACGTCGTGGCAGGTTGGGAGAGAGCTAGTTGCGCTAGGGTTTGTTGAACAAGAGATTATAGAGGCGGAGGCCATGTTGGAGTGTGGGCTCTGTAGTCACGTGGACGCGATTAGTCACCAGTGTACACGTTCGAATATCGCTGGAATTAGGGACAGCAGATTTTTTTAGTGTGTGTGTGTGTGGATGTGTGTGGCGAGAGCTTGAGCGTTCGGAGCTTGATTTTTTTCGGGTTTTGCCGGAATTTTGCAAGTAGAGATCTAGGCGAATGATTATTGTAGATGGAAATGATGAATGTATTTTTGGATAATAAAAATAGTTGTGCGTTTAATACTTATTTTAAAGATACATTGAAATTTTTGTGAATACTAATAGGTATCATTATAATAAATAAATAATATATGTAAATGCAAGGTTATCCAATACAAAGATTAAAATTATACGCTAAAATTTATCTATTTTTCGAACATATTAATTGACATATAACTGACATACAACTATATTTTATCTGATTATAGTTTATAAAACTATAGTTGTAATATTTTACACAATAAAAGAAATTTATTTAAATAACATTTTAATTGTTACATATGGTAGAAAGAAGAAAATAATATGGTAGTAGAATGTAAAAAAAACATCTTATCATCAACAATGAATACTATAACTTATTGTCATTGCGTGCGTGAAATTATATTTGTTATATGAGCTTCCGCGTATTTCTTAATTTGAAGAAACCGAGAAAACACATCATTTTCTTTTTGTTTTTACTTTCTGCGTTTGACGTGTGCGTGATATTATTTTACGTGCTTCACACGATGGACTTTGGGGGCGGACATCATTTTTTACCCAAGGGAGATTTTTCTTATTTGCTTATACATCGTCACGAGTACAGGACTTTCTAAAAGTATTCAAATTGCTCAAATTTGTCTTGTCTAAAAAAAGTTACTACTAAAAACCAAAGCTCAACGTGACACTATTACAGCAACGTTATTAATATTTATATTCAGCTCACGCATATACAAAAAGAGCTTCACAATTTTTTTTAATTTTCTCAAAAATAAATAAGTATTTCTGATCATTATAAAAACCATGTCGAAAAAAATGACCATAAGTGAACCCTCGGCACTATAGGGTCATCATCGCGACGATGAAAACCGAAGCCATGCGCGTTCAATTGCGCTCTGAGGTTGTATGCGCTCAGCTTTTCTTACACTATATGTAGGGCACTAAACTTTTCCGTTCACGAGTAATTGTACTCTTGCGATTAACTTGATTATCTAATACACGTATAGGTGCTTTTTACGCGCCTGCTGCGATGCTCGCTTCTATATCTACACACATAACCGCGCGAACGAGCTTATTCTGATAAATTTCTGAGAGTTATTCCAGCGCGAGTGCTACGATTGATTTCGTTACTACACTCCCACATGCGCTCATCGATTATCGCATTAGCCTTATCTGAATAGGCTGCGCGATTCAGCAGAATAAATTCTCTGCGGCTGCCCGGGATAACTGATCAAGTCCACCCTTTTTTTTTTGAAAATTTGTTTTGTAGAGATTGGTTTTATGGGGTTTGAGGACCTTGCTTTCATATTGTATTGATTTGCAGAAAAGTTAGTATTTAGTACACGCATATTTACGTTAAAATATAGTTTTATTGTTATTTCAATAAAATGAAGAGAAGGATGAGAGAGGATAAGTTATTCACCCCTGATTTATATGGTGCAGAAAAAAATTTTTGCCTATACGTTAGAATTCTCAACTCGCGTAAAAAATTTAAAAAAGAAGAAAGACTTAACAAGAGAGCGCATAAATTTTGGAATATTCATTATATTATGAAAATTCATCAGCTCGGGTTTGATCTCAATCTACATTCAAAATCCTTGCCACATTTGAATTTTAAATCTTCACAAAGTTACTTTAACGTTGAATTTTCTGAATTCTGTTAAAAAAATGTTACATTAACCGTAATAGATTTTCAATCTTATGCAAGAAAAAACAATTAAACACCACAACAAAATTATTTTATTAAATCCGTACTCTTACGTAACGCAAAATCTTCACTTATCCCAGTTTCTTTCTCTCAATCCCCAGATCTCAGGTAAAAAAGCCACTCGTTCAAAGTGGCACTGTAAACATCTTTAAGCCAAGTGTGCGCTGCTAATCTACCATCGAGAGTCCGCGCTTACACAATATACAAAAGTACAGCAGAGCGCGCGAAAAAGAAACGACTTGGAGACTCGTTCGCGTTCAGCGATCAATAATATACCAAAGAAATATGCCGATATTTAGGTCCACTGGCTGGCGCCTCGACTCTTTATTCTCCAAAGATATAGCGCGCCGCCGACCTGTTGACGAGCTGGCACGCGAATTCAATGGAAGAGTGTAGGACGAATTTAGAAAAAAAAAAAGGAAGGTGAGGAGCGAGTATTGTTCGCAGGTGAATGTGAGAGGGGTGAGATGTGAGGGTGTGTATATTCGCGTTTGTGTTTGCGCGGTTGCTTTTATCTTCGAGTTTGTTAGAGGGTTTTGTATTTCACTGTGTGGGCGATGATAAAAATCGATGGTTTGAAATTTATTTGGTAAATTTTTCTTTAAATAGATTTTTGGTGATGTTTGAGTAAATTTTATTGCTTTTAGTAGAGAGAATTTGTTAGTTCAATGTTAGATAGAGAAGCTGCAATTACCGCAACTTGAAACTTGTACTAGCAAGGACTATAATTAGTAAAGTATCGACTATTTATTTATACCTTGCGTTAATGATATTGTATTTGATTAAATATGTTGAAAAATTGTACGAACATAAATTATCTAAAATATGTCGTTCACCAGAAACAAAAATATTTAGATATGTATCAAAATATAGTTTATGTTAAATAATAAATATATTCATTCTCAAATACAGATGCTTTTATGCATCGAAGTAGAAGCAGATAATTAATTTATCTTCCAGATTCAAAATCATTATATCATTATTTCGATTTTCTCAAATTTCATACAACGTATCATTTTGAATTTCAATACCTAAATTTTCGCACTCTGATTATATCATTACTGATAATTTGAAGTTCAGTGGAAAAAACATTGAATACTTAATTGAAATGTTTAATTGAATCGATTAAACTTTTTTTGATTCAATAAATATAATTCAATCAATTATTGTGAGGACAAAACTTTTTTCTCGGCGTATTTTTAAAATTTTTTTAGCATTATTTGCACAATATTAACAACTGTCCTGAAAGTTTACTGTCACTTACAACTATCACTATTTATATTTCATCAAAGTAGATATATAAAAAATGAAAAAAAAACCACCGAGCTCGCTGATTATAAAATTTTAAAACAGCTACCTTTAATGTAATTGCAACTATTATCTTAATATACAATATAAATAACTAATAAATAAACCACTCCTATCGGCATAATCAAACGTATTACTTTACCTTTAAAAACGACAAAAAAAAAAATTCAAATCACCCGCGCTTCCAAATCCAACAATCCCTATCCTCAAAATCCCCCAAAAATAGTTCCACCTCCAAACCACTCAGTTGGCAACAATCACCGCGCAATCGACGAATGCAGCGCTCCGCGGGCGGTGGATGGTCGTCACATGACAGCGACGGGTGTCTGCTCTTCTGGAGGATAGGCGAGTTGTCCGTCGAGACTCCCACACCCGTTTGCCAGAGGCTCCGAGCCAAGCTAATTCGGCGAAGGAAAGCCTGCTCTCCTGCTGGGCCATCTTCATCGGCGGGCCGACATCCAGCACCGGATCCACCTTAATTTTTTTCCCCCGCAACGCACAACAGCTACGAGAGCTCGCAGTCATGCAGCTGAGATACACGCTCAGCTCCATCTTCGTGGGCCTCATATCGACGGCTTCTCTTATTTTTAGTAAGTCCTATCGCGCGCCCCCGCCTCTATTTTTTTTATCTTCCTCTTCTCACCTGTTTTCTATGCGGATTCATTTATTGCGCGAGGAGCTGAGACGACGGGGCTTTCTCGGTGTGCTTTGCGCATCGGGAGTCTCGCAGCTGCATAAGCACTCCTGTGTACCTGCTCTCGAGATGGATTTATTGAGCGATTTATTCTGTTTTCAGTTCTCTACTTCCTCCTCAACAATGTTGGAGATCGCGTTAGCGTCGCGTGGTAAGTAATCTGTTCCTTCTAAAGATTCTGATAACTTTTTAAGTATTAAGTTTGCTGTGTGTGGAAGTCCAATTGTTAGCAATAATTGCTCTGCAGATTATTGCAATCGGTCAGACTTGTAGAGTTGAAGAATTCTTTCTTATTTTGTGAGATTAAACGGAAGCATGGTGTTATTCTTTCAGGTTCCTTTCCAACATTTCGCCATTCATGTGGTCTGTCCTCGGAATCGGCCTCACAGTTTCGCTATCAGTCGTTGGTGCTGCCTTGTAAGTTTCCATTTTCTCCCTTATTATTTATATATAAGGTTTTTTAATTATGAAATATATTGAATTCCATTTGTAAAACTATTCATTTAATGAAAAATGATAGATAAATCTTTGTCTGTATTTATAATTTCTTAAGTAATCTAAAAAAATCATTATAAATTTTTCTTAACATGAATTTGTACAAATTTTTTTAATTAAATAATATAATACTAATTTAAATAAATAATGTTATTAAAATGTTACACCTCTAAGCAACTGACCAGATAAGTAATAAAAATTATTTGTTACAGAGGTATTCATACAACAGGAGTATCCATCATTGGAGGAGGTGTCAAGGCACCTAGGATCAAAACGAAAAACTTGATTTCAGTCATTTTCTGTGAAGCTGTTGCCATTTATGGTCTCATTACAGCTATTGTACTTTCTGGAAAACTTGAAGATTTTGATTATGACATGGCAGAAGAAAGAGCAGCTTATAAAGCACAGAAGTGGGCGAATGGTTATATTATGTTCGGATCTGGTCTCGCAGTTGGATTTGTCAACCTATTTTGTGGAATAGCAGTTGGAGTTGTTGGTTCTGGTGCAGCTCTTTCAGATGCTGCTAATCCAGCTTTGTTTGTGAAAGTACTTATCATCGAAATCTTTGGCTCTGCCATAGGTCTGTTTGGACTCATTGTTGGCATTTATATGGTAAGTCAATGTGATTATTTAGTTCATTTTTTCTTGATATTATTTTTTTTTTTATTACTGAGATAAATGCCGTGTTTCTTTCAATGTTTCTACTATGTTAGTTTATTCTATGAATTCATTCTAATCTTTCCTTCTTTTATATTGAGCCACTTTATTTATACTTTTATATATGCTACTTTTATATATAGCAATAAACAAAAAATAGATAAAACTTTTTTTATGCACAGAAATCATGCATTAGTTGTCAAATTTCAAACTTTATTTATATTATTATATGTAATAGTTGATGTATTCTTTTTTAAAAACTTGGATTATGTATGTATATAAATAAGTCATATTTTTATTGTATAATTCGTAAAATGTAGTTTTCTATTCAGATTCCAATAATCTTAGAGATTAAAATATTAAATTTTTAAAAGTGAAATTTTCCTCGAAGAAACAAGCTTTTATTTAATAATTTGAATTGGAGAGAACAAAATTGCACCAATAATACACAGTAAATCTTAAAATTCTGCTTCTTTAGTTTCATTTTTTTTAACTTATTTATAACTTTTTTAGACTAGATTATTTTCGTTTGAAGAAAAAATTATTTCTCTCAACTTTTCTTAAAATAAAATAAATATTTCTAGTTTTAATAATTTACTAATTTTTTTATGTTACAGACTTCAAAGATTAAATCTGGAAGTGAATAAACAACTGATTTCTGGATCATATATCCAAAAAAAAGTATTACAGCATGTTCAACAAAACAAAACAAAAAAAGTTCAGGATGATTTTTCGTTGAAACAATGAATTTCAACAAGTAAAGCAGAAAGAAGAAAACGAGTAAATGAATCATTTAACTCGTGCAGTTAAAAAAGGAAAAAACGATATTAATTCTATCCGAAGGTTTGAATGATCGTTCACGTTTTTAGCGTGTAAAGAAGACGAGAGACCAAAGTTTTGTCTTCATATATTATGTCGCTTTATTTTGAGACTTTCTCCCTGTCTCAAACTCAACCGACATTTTGTTGTCTGCTCGTTATTATTGTTGTAAATATTATTTAAGCTGCCGCGTTCAACATTTTTTTCCCAACAATTTTCAAATTAATATTTCTTGTAAATTAGAAAAAATACTATGAATCGTTTGAGTGTATCACAAAAAATAGTCACTGTGTCTGAAATGAAACATTTGGAGTTGCATTCCAAGATAATAAAGGTCGATTTTTAAGAGGTCAAAGCACTTTAATTTTTCAAATAACATATACGTACATTCTTGTAAAAAATTAACCATGATCATTTTATTTGATATAACATCAATATATAATATAAAAAATATATCTCTTATAAATGTAAATATGTCATTATAAACAGAGGCAAAGGCACTTTCTAGCTCTGGCAGTATTTCAAATAGCAGTGGATTCATATAAAGAATTGGCCTTTACCATCACTTAATTATAATTGTAATTTTGTAAGCAATTACAATTGTAATTATTACATAGATTAAATAAAATTTCGTTTAAAAAAAAAACTATTTACAAATTTCATTTGCTGAGTAAAACTTTGTGTATATCCTTAAAAGAGGCTTCCAAACTATTTACATACTCACTGGCACTTCTATGATTTTTATAACTTGTAACAACAACACCTAATCTTTTATCTTGTATCATGTATCCAATACCAAATCCGTCATCCACAACAGGGCCAAATCCTCCTGCTATAACAACAGGACTTGATAAAGTTGAAGTTGATAAAATATTATGATTTATCATTTGGTAAGCAGGATCTTGGAAAATGTCTGTTTTTATCCCTAATTTTTCAGCAGTTCTTCGCAGACCAAAGAGATGGCGATCAAAACCTTGACCTAAAATTGTTTATTTTATTTAAATACATATCATAAAATGATTTTTTTTTTCTAAACAAATGTTAATTATAATTTGTTATTTAGAAATATAACTATACTAAATTTATATTTATTAAATTTAAAATAATTCACTTACCCATAGCTGCTTCTTTCAATAAATTTGTATGAGCATTACTACAGTCTACAATCATTTTTTTTATTTCTTGAATTGATAAATCAGATGTATTTTTAGTCATTGTAGAACATAAAGCTTTTGTATGAACAGTGCATGGCCTAAGTGTTTCTGTTCTTCCATGTTTAAAAGCAGCAGTGCTACAAGATTCATAAGTAGCTACAGATCTTGATTCTTGTTTAAATAATCCTAATTGAAAAACCAATTGCATCACAGCATCAGGACTTACACCAAAGTCTTTACATTCTCTTTTTCCAAAACCTTCATAAATCATAAAACCAATATCCAGGTTGTTTGTCCATTTTTCATACTGAATTCTTTCTTTGGATACAATATCTTTTATTTTATCATCTACTTTAAAATCAAGCCTTTCAACTAATGATGTGTCTGCTGAAATATTTTTTTCATCTTCAGGATGAAAACGTGGTTTTTCCGATATATCTTTTTTAATATCTTGGAAATATCGCAAAACTGCCACGCCATCACCCCAAGAATGTTCAAAATTTATTCCAGCAAAACCATCTTTACTAACAATCAATGAAAATGATTTATCAAACCATCTATTTTCAGCACCACCATGAAGGTATCTTCTGAGTAATTTATCTTCGCTCTGTCCAATTGGTTCATCATCTAAAATTAGGACAAAAAGAGCAGAATCTATCTTTTTTAATACATTTGCATTTCCTATTTGTGAGAGATGTAATCTATTGTTGGCCCAATTATTTCTCTCAGAAGCCGTTAAAATACCAACTGGTGTATCAGTTTCTGATCTCTGATCTTCTAAAATATGTTTTAAATTGGTTGCTATTTCTCGAGGAGATACAATGTTACCTTGTTCATTTAAGACATTAAAAGAATAAAAACGTCCCTTTCTCATTACAACAATATGCTTTCCAGTCTTATCTTGAACTATTTCATCTTTTTCAATTTTTGGAACTCTTGTTGAATTAAATAAATTAGAATACTGGGACATATCAAGTGGATAAGCCTGCAAATAAACATTTCCTCTATGATATTCAAATAATTTTTCAAAAGATTCATTTTAAAAATCAAGAGTAAAATATATTTATTATATTAGATTAGTTAAAAAATATCTATCTAAAGCAATTTAATTTATAAAACTTACATTCATTAAGTATGCTCCATACCACGAAATAGAAGATGGTAACAATCTAGTAAAAGTACGGAACAGATTTGTATCTGATTTCTTTGGATTCATGTGAAAAACTTCTGGTTCTAAAATATTGTCTCTGAGAGACTTAAAAAATCTCATTGAAGATACAACAAGATTAGTTGCTTTGACTAGTTGCCTATTATATTGCACATTATCTTCAGGACTAAATACTAAAAATGGATTATAGTTGATTGGAAGAGGTTTCCGATCTCGGAGATACATGTCGAACCAAGGTTCACTAATATAATTTGTATGTTTGTTTGCAGCATCTGAACGAACTAATTCTGCATGTAATTTAAGGCCATCTTCCTTTAAAAACTTATTAACTATTGCTTCAGTTTTTTTCATTTGTTCATCTTGCAGCAATGGTCTTTGGGCATTCAAAT
Organism: Eupelmus urozonus; assembly: GCA_900480035.1. NCBI lineage: Eukaryota > Metazoa > Arthropoda > Insecta > Hymenoptera > Eupelmidae > Eupelmus > Eupelmus urozonus. The sequence goes on from UELX01000437.1 coordinate 73,035, forward strand.
AACGCCTGCAAGTATCTTCAAGTTTAGGAATTGGTAAACGCGGAAGTGATGGTTGAAAGTGCATAGTTGGCACTTTACTCTGTTGAATGTATTCAATATCATCACTACTTGTCAACGTACTCCTAAAATTTATAAATATCATAAGAAAATCATTCTTAGAACAAAATTAATAAAATGATAAATATATTTTACTTAGAACAGTATAAATAGGTGAAGGCTGGTTCATTTATGACCTAAAACAGTTTAAAAATATTTTAAGTTAGACTTTTTTAAAAGATTTTTCTTTCAAGATTTATTTTCAAAAAAAAACTTGGAGTCCCTAATTGTAAAGAATGACTAAGAGTTGAATGAACTCTTCGAGTTTTGACAATTTCTCTACGATATAAGCTTAAAAAAGTCACGAACTTATCAGAAAAGAATGTTTACCCTATTTTGTAATCGAAAAGTTCGCTTCGCCGCTAATAATGACATTTCAACGAAAATAGGTGCACAACAGGTGCACAGTAGTCGACGTTCGATTAACAATATCGGGGCTAGATGACAAGACAACTTGTTGACTGTTTTCTCCTTTTGGAACACAAAATTTCATCTCATCTTATCTTATCATCTTTTCATTGACCTTTGATCATTTAGCTGAACTAAGCCCGGTTCCTAATAAATTTCGTGAGTGTTCATATATTTGGACAGTATGGTGTGATAATTGCATTATTGGGTCATGAGTTTCATTCAATTTATTTGACTACATACAACTCGATCTTGCGATCTTCAATGGAGCGCCATGTAAAGATGAAAGATGGATTTTAATATGTGCTGACGTTTACTATATAGGTAAGTACTAGGATTCAAAAAAATTTATAAAAATATTTAGTAATATTTTGATTTATAGTAACATTAAATTTGTATATTATTTTTTGTACTTAATCATAACGTCCTAATGATTAATGAAAACGACGGAAATAATTTTCTTTTTATGATAAAAACATTTATCATATAACATGAATTAAATGTTGAAGTTTATTCGAAGAATATAAAAGAGGAGAAATTATTACTCATCAAACCCGTATTGATAATTGCAATTATCACAAAACTCGAAAAGTATCAAACGTCAAACGCAGCCGAGTGACGTCAGAATACCATCGAACTCCGTCCCGCCACTGTCAACAATCAGCAATCGCCCATCGCCCACGACATACACATCAGGAATAATACGAGAGAAAGAAAAAAAAAAGCTCCTGGGGAATCGCGCGCGCATCATCGGCGGAGAACACACGCAGAAACCGAAAGCGGCGGCGCAGAGCTAGCTCCACTCATCCAAACTACCCTGCCAATACAATAAATCGGACTTTTTAATTGTACAAAAAATCAAGCAGAAGCGCGAGTGTAAACTAGCTAATACAGAATTTCCCGAAGGATTTTGATAATTCGATTCAGCCGCAGGGATATGTGAGTCGCTAGCTAGTGTATATACCAAGCCGCGAGCGAGCGAGAGAAGAGAAAAGGAGAGGGACATCAGCGCGCGAAGGTTAGAAACTGCGCTTCTGCTTGGGAGAGAGAGAGAGGCTCTTTGTGTGTTCGACGCTGTGTACCTGCGTGCGATGACGCGATAACGACGCTGTTGTAAATAAAGGAGTACTGAGTGGTCGGCGAGTGCCTAGGATGATACTGCGACTCTGGGGCTTGTTGTTGCTCCTATAGCTGGCTGGGAAGCCAAACAGTCAGATCTTCTGGGCCGAACACCTGTGCTGTCTTGGTTCACTGTGGTACGGCTGAGACAGTGATGTTGCAGCGTATGCTGGCTTTTTGTTCGGTGGATGGGTTTTTATAAGGTGTTTATATGCTGCAGGTTAACAAACGATGAGCCGCGATGAGTCTCGACGATCCAAACGTTGCAGAGCTGACCGTGACTTTGACTTGGGTCCAGGTACCAATATTATGGTGAATGACTATGATGATGAGAGGACTTTAGACGAAGAGGAAGCTTTGGAAGGTAGCGAGGACACTCACAATGAACTTTCACATCTTCAAAAGGTGACTCATTCTTATTTGATTTTCCTTGTTATTGTTATTAACATGTTCTGAACAGTTTACGATCTTGGATGCAATAACTGGATTGGCCAAGGGTGTCTAAAAATCTTACAAACACTCTGAATCATTGTTTACATCCAGTGACATAATTTTTTTTTGTTTTAATAAAATTAATAAAAGACCTAGATGGATTTTTTCTATTGAGATTCTGTTGCACCAGTCTTAACAAAACATTGTATGTTATAAATATAATCATTTATATTCAATTATCATTAAATTTACATGCTTTTTGTAATACATGTTATTTTTCATAATTTCGTTACTAAAACAATATTTAAATAATATTGAGCATCTGCTTTGTGTTCTTAAAAAAAAAATAATATTAATACTATTCAATTTCAACATATGTTCATAAATAATCATTAAAAAATTAATTATTAGTTTTTTTTTGAATATTATTATTTTTATCAAAATAAGTTTTCCTTATTTCAAAATAATTCTAAAACATAAAAAGAATAATTACTAAACAATCTTTAATTTCTTTTTTTAGGAAAGTGACATGCCATTAAAGGATTTGTTAGTAATGTATGGCTATGGCGATATGTCCTGCCAAGATCCAAATAAAGCTGAAGATGAAGATGATGATGATGAAGAAGATGAAGATGAAGAAGAAGACGACGAAGACGAAGATGATGACGATCCTGCCAGTTATGAACCTGATCTCAAACAATTTTATACAGAAATGGTGAAAGCTGAAGAGAATGGCGCGAATGTTAAAAGACCATCGATCGCTAAAACCGGCGATGCAACTAGAGTTGATGACGCCGCTGCACTAGTACCCAGCGTTAACACGCAGTAAGTACTTGTTAAGTTATTATTTAATTGTTATTTCATGTAGTTATCAAATTGAATGTCTATATTTAGCAAGAATTTCATTGCCTTTAATTAGCAAATCAGCAAAACTATTTAACACCATGTAGTGCTTATCTTTAACCCACTGAACTCGTTCTAACTCTCTACATTAACGTGTTTATTGCACAGTACGACTACGAACGCGGACCCGAAGGTCGAAGGCAGCTCAGATGCCTCAGGATTGACGAATTTAGGTGATGCTCAAACCACGGCGATGGACAGCAGTAATGCGAGTATCGAGAACGCAAATAGCGCCTCGGGCATCCCGTCCAGCGGTGGCGGAGGCGGCGGCGGATCTTCGAGATTACTGCGGAGCGTGTCAAGGCCGCAGAGTGAGGAGGAGGAGGATGACTGCGATTACAGCCCTGACGAGGAGGAATGGAAGAAGACAATAATGGTGGGTAGCGACTATCAGGCGGCGATACCCGAAGGCCTCTGTAAGTACGACGACGCCCTGCCCTACGAGAATGAAGACAAGATGTTGTGGGACCCAAGTCACATTAACGAAGATGAAGTCGAAGAATTTCTTGAGAGAGCGCAGTTACCCGTCGTCAAGGGGACCTCGTTACCCAGCGGTAATCACGTGAGGGACGATGAACAGGCGTTGTATCTATTGCTGCAGTGCGGATATAATTTGGAGGAGGCACTTAGGAGACGCAGGATGAACGTGTTGCCGTCTACTGAATCAGTTAGCCTCTGGTCCGAGGAAGAATGTCATAATTTCGAGACAGGCTTGAGAAACTATGGCAAAGATTTCCATCTCATTCAGAAAAACAAAGTGAGTTTCTAGAATTTACTAGAACTTTAATAAAAGAAGAAAGCAATTTAATATTATCTTATTATTGAATAGTAAAACATTATTTATATTTTTATATCTTTATATTATAATTGAATAGGTGAGAACGAGATCTGTTGGAGAACTTGTGCAGTTTTATTACTTATGGAAAAAGACTGAAAGGCACGATATATTCACTTATAAGGCTCGCCTAGAAAAGAAAAAATATGCGCTCCATCCTGGTATAACGTGAGTTTTCAGAATCTGATGTATTGTAGATAATAAGCTTGTAAAAAATAACTATGCATATATTTTTTTTATTTTTTGTTTTATCAAGAAACGAAAGATTAACTCAACTCGTTAATTTAATAATTAAAAAAATAATTTTGAAATTTATTTTTTAATGTTTTTGTGCAATGCAAGAATGAGTCATAAGTATTTTTAAAATAATATAAAATAGCTATTTTAATTCTTTTATTTAGTCATAATTTATAATAAAATTTTAAATAATATTTTGTACTTACAATTTAATTTAAAAATTTCATAAAAATCATCATGAAGCTTAAATTTTAATCCAAGCTTAACTCATAAACACATTCTAAACTCACCATCATTTGACGTTTAATGAAAAGTGAAAGGTAAAAAGTAAAAAATTGTTTTCTTGGCTGATTTCAACGCAGAGATTACATGGATCGCTTCTTGGAGGAACAAGAGGGTGTGCGTGACCGCAGCAGTTCGCCCAATGTTCACTGCCTACTATACGGTGATGCCAAGCGACAAAGGACCAATGCCAATTCTACAAACAACGAGGAGCAGCAGCAACAGAATCAATCCAGCAGCAATCGATCGGCTCTCGATAGTTGGGAAAACACTACCAGTGCTACTGCGGCAACAACAACGACAACGACCTCGAGTAGTACTAGTGGTGGCAACAGCGGTGGAGATGGAGCCGACAACTCGACTTCGGTAAACAGTGGACCCGCAGATCCCCTTGCTGTAGAACATCATCACAATTCATTATCGTCCCCCGTAACCATCGGCCAGCTTGATTACTCCAAGGCAAATTGCAACGCCGGCCTAGAGCCGAGTTCAACTACAATACAGTCTTGGTCATCTAGTGCCATCGTCAGTCCCACTGCACCCTCATCATCATCATCATCCGTTCAACAGCTGCAGCAACGCAATCATCTCCTCCATCATCAAACGACGCCCGTCAGCAATTCTGTCGCCATCGGCAACAGCGCTAGCAATGCCGAAGATGCGACGGTAGCGATCGCTGCGGCAAGGTCGCCCGAAAATATCCTTCCTCATTTGCCGCCTTAGCGCGTGAAGTGGTTATTCGGAGCGAGAGGAAGAGAGGCGCGTTGAACGCGCGAGTGCTTCAACTCGCACCCCTTTTCCCCTTCTATCACTTTTCCTAGCATTTTTCGCCGCTTATTCTCCCGCCAACCATCCTTCTATTTCTTGTTGCCCTGAAGTGTCATGTTTTTCTTTTCTATTTAGTCTCTGGACACTCAATTTCTTGAAGAAATATATAGATATAAATATAGTCATACCGTGAGAGAATTTTCTATCGAGTAGCGCTAGTATCATTTTGATTCTGATTTCAAGAATACTGTAAATTGATATTTACTGTATTACAAAATTATGATTCGTTAATTTAAATCATTAATTTTTCTATAATATAAAATTTTCATTTTCGAAATATTATTACTTAGAATAATAAATGCCTAATGCAAATTTTTATTCATAATTTTTGAAACATTATATAAATAGAAAAAAAGTTGTACTTTTGAAATTTACGATAGCTTTTCAAAATCTGTTCATGTTCTTCTTTATATCAAAAATATTTACATTAAGTTAATTAATGAACTAAAATTATTCATAAAATTTTATTTTGAAAAGCTTTTCTAGAATAATTTTATTCTTTTCGCAGTTTAAATTTATAAACTATTATTTTAAAAGCAAAAGAAATAGAATTACAAACATTTACATTATGCTTAATTTATTTTGAAAAATATTTTGTTTAAAATTTTTCCTAATTTATGTAATAAGGAAAATGTTTGAATTGTGGAAAATAGTTATTGATGATACCTAGTTCGTGGCAATGAAAAAGGTTCTCAGAATTGAGGCTTGTTTGATTCTAAGAAGCAGTCTTACGTTTTAATATTGTTAGTACATTGATGTATTTTATTCACTTTCTTAAATATTGTGCATATGGGCAATATTTTTAACTGTATTTCAGAATTAAACAATCGTAGATATATCAATTTTCATTTTTAGGTATCAAAAACCATCTTCCACAGTTTAATCAAGATAAATTACCCATTGGCAGATTTATTATTTGTTTCATTACTCATAATTAAATTATAAAAAAGCTTTATCATATATATATATATACTGAGAAAAAAAATATCTTGATGGAAACGGAATCCACTTGATTCTAGAGAAAATATTCTTGTTTTACGTCCTAGCG
>UELX01000438.1:0-79070 GCA_900480035.1 Eupelmus urozonus
TAAATCATATGCTTTCTCCATATCCAACGAGACTGCTGTAAAATGTTGTTTTTCGGAGAAGGCATCACAAATATTCGGAAACGATATTTATGAACTAAAATTAATAATTGGTATAAACATCTATGCGATTGAGGTATTAATTAAAAAACTATGAAATTATTTAAGAATTAACTTTTATGTTTGCCACATTGTTTAAAATGTAAAGTTTAAAACACAATTGCATTTATAGAGCCTATCAAAAGTTTTCACTGTTATATCTAGATCTATTACATTCAGTCTGTACTGAGAAAGGGCAATGCAATAAAAAGTCATTTGGTTTATTTTAAATAATAACAATTATAATATTATTAATGTGTATACAATAATCACTTAGGTAGAGTTGTATGAAAATGTAGTCGGGTGCTTATAGGTTGACATAATCGTTAATCTGCGCGATAATAATGAAATTTTATTGTCGAGGCAAAATGTTTTTATGTGTTAAAAAATAGCGTATATATATGCGAAAATATTGTCGTCCAGTTGTTGTATTGTGTTAACTGCTTTTGTATCCTTTTTATGTTCAAGTGCTATTTTCTTCTATAAATCTAAAACTTTTTTTAAAACTCATCTTTCGTTATCAAGCACCTAAAAAGTATTTAAATTTATTGTAGGCATAGAGTAATTTAATATGACAAAAAAGAAAATGTAATAACTATACCTTATTGTTCATCTTCCACGCAATTAAAGATTCTGCGGCAACGACCTAATCTATCTGGTTTATAACAAGGTCTACAACGCATTGGAGGATTTATTATGGTCCTTAAAACAGAAAATTGCTGATCCTCAAGATTATTGCTTCCCGTTATAACATTTAATAATACAGAATCGTCCGTCTAAAATATTTAGTTATAATTATATAATTTTAATAAGAATTAATTTATTAAATACTATAAAATAATACTATAATACAATAATACTATTATACTATAATACTATTATACTATATAATACTATAATACTATACTATTTATTTATATACTGGGAGAAGAATATTTAGAAAAATTATAATACTGGACTAAAAAGCTGCTTCAGACTAGGAAGATTTCTGAAGAAATTACTGTACTTTACAAATAATTTTACTGTAAGTGTTGAAAAAATTTCAATTCAACTTATAAAATTTACGATACTGCCAATAAAGTATAGTAATTTTTGTATATTTCTAGTTTATGGTGTTTTTTCTGTCCAATATTGTAATTTTTGAAAGATTTGTCTCTCAGTGAAAAAATAGAGAAACCCACTTTAGAAAACAAATTTTAATGACGCTTCAGGAGATTTTTTCTGGCAGGTTGCAATCAATGAAGAAATTAAATTCAGTATTTATATTCATTCGTTTTACAGACCTTATTTTTAAAATATTCTTTATGATTTGAAAAAGTAATGTATTGTCACCAAGAAGGACCTCTTAAAACTAGTTATAAGTACTTGACATACCAGAAAATAAAGTCTCATCAAAATGATTTCCGGATACTCTTTTTGTTAGATAGAAAAAAAGAGATTCATTTTACCTTGGACCCTTTAGAATCAGACCCTTCTACCAATGTTGAGCCATAAATCATTAAAATAAAATAACACACAAAAATGAACTTGTTCATCTTTTCTAACAATTATTACACTTTCAATTTGTACTCTTTAACACGTCTAATTGATTCGGATTCTGAACTGTCTCTACTTTTGTTAATTATCTTCTTATAAAGCAATATCTGATAATCGTATTTTATCTTTGTGATAAATCACTATATCAGTTGTGACGAAACTTCGTCTAATTGTGAATCATTGTTATTTAAATCTAACTTTAATCAATTTTAATTTGCTCGCATTCTTATCTAATAGTAAGTATTATTCTTTTTTATAAATATTTAAACTTACTCTCTCCCTTTCTGTAGGAGATAATGCAAATAAAATTTCAATTTGATTTAGATTTCAATTTTTATAAAACAAGATACCTACACGCCTTACTGAAATAAATATATTTTTATAGCCCATTTTTCATGAAAGTAAATTGATTTCAACAGATTTTTACTTTATCTATTAATTTGCATTAATCAAAAAAAGAGAAAGAGTCGTCAATAGTGTATATATATTGGTATTCCAATTAATTGCTGTATTATTTATTGCTCTAGGTATTAACGATAAAAGAAATACTTTCACTTTGTATTGTTGTTTGTAAAAGCATTAATTGTTATGTCATGATTCCATACATCGAATTTCACTGATAAGATAATAAAATATTAAAATGCAGTTGACCTACTTTTAAAATTAATTTTTTGATGATTGTAACCTGTTAAAATCGAATTTTTTTCGAAAATCATTGCGTAAAAAAAATAATAAATATTAACTTTCTTAATATTCTTCAATTAATACTTGATATCGCTACAAAGCAGCCTACATCTTTTTTCATGAAAACAATACATTCAAACATCTGAAATCCGTTGTTAAGTCAATTTTGACAAAAAAAGTTAACGCATTATTTTTGTGACTTACAAATGAAATGTCAATAAATACAATATCCAAGAGCTCACGATTTTACAAAAATTACTTTATGTATATTTTTTTTTAAATAATGTAATTTATTCTTTAATATGAATTATATTGAAATTATTAGTTCATAGGATATGTAGGAAATTTTTCTATCTTTCACTTTTTTAATTCATTCTTAAGTTTGCTAACTTTGATTCTGTATGTTGATAACAATGTTTCATACTATTCAAGCTGAACACATAAATAAGCACTGTCAACAAAAGTTTTTGATATAAAATTTTATACAAGCTTTATGTGAAACTTACATTAATTTTTTATTCGTGGTTCTTAACAGAAAGATAAATTAGTTTAACAATTAGAATAAACAATAGAAAAATTAAAATATTCAATTAATTTTTTAACTACAATTATCTGTTAGTCAAACTTTTTCTTTAGCTTATCTTGTTTGGATTTCATTAACAAGAATAGAATCTTTTTAAAAACACTTGAAAAACAATCCTAAGTACTTTATCATTTTTAAAGGATTAGTTCTCTTGATAGTTTTGTTCGTCGAAAGTGATTATGGATTTTAAAATGACATAAGCTTTGGAAATACAGTAACTAACAAATAATTATTATTATAATACGTAGCAATAATTATTTAATACTATTTATAGTATTAATTATTTTTTAAACGTTATAATAACATAAACTATATACAATAATTTAATTATATGCTATGAACATTTTAATAAAATAGGATTAAATTATTTCCAGCATCATAAAACGAAAGAATGATACTTTGTCTAAAATTTGTTATAAATAAGTCAAGATGGCGTTATTAATTATAGATACATTGCGTAGAGAGCTTTCTGAGTCAATTAAATAAGCTTAAAACTGTAGTTTATAAAAGATATTGCAAAACTTTAAATAATTATATATATTTTTATCTTCATTGTTGGTAATTTATAAAATTATACAGATCATCGTTTGTATACAGAAGGAGTCTATGTCTATCCTATTTTATTAGTACCATATGTATAATGGATCCTATAAATAGCAAATAAATAAAAATATTATTTAAGAAAGCCCTAAAATTTCTTATACATTTTTTCTTAACAACTACAATACTTTTATTACAAAAAGTTGTCTACTTATTTGAATAATTATTTATTCGTCACACCTAAATTTTAAAGAAGAATCTACTGATTTTAATTATTGATTGTATTATTTTATTTGATTAACTTTAACATTCTTGTTATTTTTCTCAAAATATTCTGCAAAAAATAATTTATAAATTGCACTTAAATACTGCGAGAAAGCACGTGAACATATTCTCATCGATTCCGGCAGGTTACGGTGCGTGTCATTCTCCATTCTATTTCCGCTACATTTCTATTTCTACTGATCTTCTGTTTAATTCATTTGCATGGTTTTATTTGCTTTTCTCTTTACTTCGCCATCATCAATACTGAATCTCAGTAATTATTATTACTAACATCTTTTATTGCAAAAATGATAAAGCTAACTTATTTATCATATTAAAGCTCGAATGGCAAATGGATTTTTCAAATACTTCATCTATTCTACAGAAAAAAATATTCTTTGAAATATGATTTCGAAAGAACGCATTGTTTATCACTGTTTCAATTACAATAATGCAACGATATCTTTCATGATATAATAGACAATAAAGTTGTTTCCTTTATACGCCTGCATAACTTTTATCTTTAAAATTACTCATTCTAAACTAGAAAGGTGTTAATTTCATTCATTCAACTGATCCGAGAACACACTTTCAAATAAAAATAATCAAAGATCTACGGTCCGAACCAAAAAATTAAACAAACAAATAATCCACGAAACTTCCCTCGCAAACCCTATCTTCTTTCAACCATTCACCAACCCTATACCCAACGCCAACACCAATCTCCCTATACCAAAACCATCGACGACGCAGCCGCCAGTCCTGCACTAGCGGTGCAAGCCGCTGATGACCGGTACCAAAACTCGCGCTCGCCGATACATAAACCCTCCCTACGCGCATCACGAATCGGCGCTCCACAAAAGCTTTTTGCCGGAAAACGGCCGAAAGCTTGTCGGTCTAGCGGCCATAGACCAGCTCTCGCGCGCGCGCGAGAGAAGAGATATATTTACGGGAACGAGGAGACTCTAAAGAAAGAGAAAGACAGAGCGAGCGCGGGGAAAATCGGTGGCAGGAGTCCAGGCGGCGCGAGACCAAAATAACCCGCTCTCCGCTACTCTAGTCCGCGCGGGCTCTCGCACTCGCGCGTCGGATCTAAGAGAGGTGTCTTTGGCGACGACGCGGTCCAGCTTTCCTCCTCTCTCTCTCTCGCTCGCGTCGTCGTATACACGTCCCCCCCGCAGTGCTCTCGTCGCCGTGCGCGCGTCCACCCAGCTTCAGCAGTCACGTCGAGCGGTGGAGGAGCGCCGATTTTTTCCAACCGCATGCGGCGAACGATTTCACACACCGTCCAGCCATGAGCGTGAGTATCTTCCTTGCTGTAGGAATTTTTAGTTTAGCTGAGAGTGAGGCTGTGGATCGGGAAAAGCGAGAGCTTTCTTTTCGGATATGTCACCCCGAACGACTATTTTCGTTGCGAGCGTGATTCACACGCGGCCTCTAGGCGAAAGAGGAGAAAGTGTTTTTGTAACAAGGAGAAGCGAGGGCTTTGGTTGAAGTGCTTTTTTTTAAGGTGAAGGTGTACGGGGGTGTTAAGGGTGTGTTTGGTTGGTTGTGTGGTTTTTGTTGATCGGGGGTTTTGAGCGGAGTGGTTAGAGTATTATGGACGTCATTTGATTGGAGTTGCTAGATATTTTTACTGGATTACGATAAGCGATGATGAAACTTTATCTAATCTCGTTCTTGTTCAAGTTTAATTAATAACAGATTTTTTTAGTGAAATTTCTTTAATGACAATTGGACTTGATGAATGATAAAACTAGGTTAATCGCGTTCGAAAGCTATTTTAGTTGGAATTCCGTTGCACTCTATCCTTAAATATGCATTCTGCTCTTTAACGACGATTCGCTAGAATGTTTTATCGCGTGTTATCAGAGTATAAATACGAGAGTTTGATTATAAGTTTCGCTTAATTTTAGACTTTAATTGCATTCTAATTTGTTGATGCACTTACGTAGAATTCTGAATATTTTCATTTTTAGAAATTCAATTATAACTGTATTGTCAGTCTTAATATGTAAGAAGATATGTTAATGTCTTTGCTTATATCTCCCAGACGTAAGAGAATTTGTGACAAAGCCGCCATTGCTCCCAAAGAACAATCAAGTTTTGTGTAGTACAACTAGGCTTTCTTAGCCAAATGACGGATTATAGAAATAATTCCATGGGTTAAAGTGTCATCTGTACTTTCAACTCGAGAATAATAATATTAATGGTGAACATTTTTCTCAACAATGTTTTTTTGCACCTTAAATATTTCGGAAGACGTTACCGCGTTCTATTTGCACTAATGAAACAGTTTGTTGGCAGCATTCGAAGACAGTTTTATTAGATGCGGAAACATTCTTATCCAAATATAAAAAGGACGGAAAACGCGTTCCAGAAGCCATTATAAGATTGATTAAAAAAGAAAAGAAAAATTATTGCGCGTCCACGATTACGCTGACAGGCAATAAGTCAAAAGAAAATTTATCATCCTACATAAACTATTTCTGCTTGACTCCATTTCATAGTAAAATTTCACGTGAACTCTGTAACATTCTATTGTTGCGAACACCTCGAATATTTCATACGCCTTTAATTTATTTATAGTCCGATCTTTACTACGGGTTATCTAGTTTCAGCAAAACTTAACTAGTCCAACGTTTTTACTTCGGCGCGTAGGTCCGAGTGATTGTTTGAAGCCGTCGCTCCATGCAAGAGGTGTGTATAAATACATCAAAACAGTTGATCCCTCGGTGCAGCAAAAGAAACAATCGCCATCAATGTCGGCCCGAAAGTTCAAGCTCTTTTTGCTCGCAGCTTATTTTTGTTAAAAATAAGCGCCTACCTACTAAGCTAAATAAAATAGACCGAATGAGGCGCGCGGCCGGACTCTAATCTCCGCTTGGCAATGGCCGACACTTGACTTCATTTTATGCATTCTCGGGACACTAATGAACCCGCTTTTCAATTGCAATTCAATATTCCGTCAAAATTAATCGTAGCTCGTTTTACCAAACTACCGATCGCACTAATAACACCGATTCCTCTACAATAACATTAACGACAATTGAATAACCAAAAAAAGTGACACAATCGGAAGAAGAAAATTTATCCAACAAGCATAGTATTATTAATAATAGCGCGCTATCCCGCGGTAAATGACCTATAATGAATTGAGCAACGCATCGGGGGCTATTGCTAAACCGACTAGGCGCGAACAGAATATCTTGTTCTATGCGAGCGGGTGCATAGGTAGGTAGTATAGCGGCCCGCGTCTGACGCGGCCAGACGATCTAGCGTTGTCTACATAACGCGAGGCGACGATAAATTGCTGGGGCCTCGCGCGTTACAGCGCGGGCCAATAGGCCGCTTTTGGCTCTGCAAAATCATGCCGTCATCGACGCGATCGCGATTTCGGTGCATGAAGGGTTAATAGGGTGGATACGCGTGGCTCTGAAGCTTGGAAAGTTGGGGGTACGATGGTTGAAGTTGGGTTTGTATTGTTTGTTTATGTAAATTTGAGCGTGTAGAGAAACAGGAGGAGGAGCGTGTAGTGCTTTGAAGAGTGGAAAAATGGTAACTGTGCGATTTGAGGGAGCTGCACGCTTGATTTGACACACTTAGATTGATGGGATTTGCAATGACGCGAGGTTATATTTTATAATGAAGAGTTTGCATTTTTTAAAAATGATTTTAGAATTTATAGAATTAGTTTATATTAAAAAAACAAATGTACACTTAAAATATTGACATTTGGTTAGTGTAAGAAAGAGGAAGTTGAGTCAATGTTTAGCTTTCAAAAAATGCTTGAGAAAATGTGTCACTTAATTTGAGATTATAATATCCAAATGTGACACTATGTTTGACATTTTACGAACCAGAAAGTTATACTCGTGGTTTTTCAATTTATAAATAATCCAATGACTGAATAAATTTTTAATCCTTTTTTCGATATAAATAAGAATTTTAAAGAGCAAGTATCTCGTATTGTAAAATTTGGTACGTGATTCAAAATTTTCTTTTTTATTAAAAATTATTAAATATTAATTTTGTGGCTAATGAACTATAAAGCAGAATAATCTAATTTCAGTTTCATAACTCTCCAACATAAACAGTGAGTACTAAAATTACAGTATACCTGTAACATTCGGTTCGTCCAGCTATATTTATTCACTATTTCTTCCTTCTGATTGACTTAAATTAAAAATAACATTTAATAAACATGAACATCTACGAACCTTAAATTAAAAAAGTATTCCAAAAAAATAATTCACAAATAATTAAGTATAAAAATCCATTTAAAAATAAATCAACAGACTCTCCAGCTAGATACAGACCAACTTTCTCCAACAAATCGACCAACAATTAAAAAAAAGCTCGCCTCTCGCGGCCAATCCGCAATTCCCATAATTATCCTCAGACACATAAAAACAAAACATTCGAAGTGGATTCTTGGCACGGTTATTATAGTCAGCGCTTCTATTTCGATACCCCGGTACTTACACTCTCTTTCGTATTTTTAACCAAAAGTCAAAAGCACAGCACATACAATCATAACCCCACGCATCAGCCATCGCCGTTCGATTTCTTCCACGCATCCACCTCTCAGCAATGAAGAAGGAACAGGAAGAGCAGCGCCGAGCGCATCCAGCTATTTCTGGAGCTCCACTCGCCACACACACACACACAGAGAATGAAAACTCGCGGACTCTACTATACTACGGGTTCGATGAGCTTTCGCGGCGCGCGAAAAAAAAAAATTTACGCTCCCGATGACGAGACTCTCGCTATCTATGACGCAGGCAGACATGTCTGCAATTTTTCTAGACGCCTGCCGATATATGTATAAACGTCATAGGTGAATGGCGCGTAGCGTCTGGCGTGTAGCTGTTGTTGTAGCTTCGAGATTAATAGGCTGCGGGCCTCGCGGGCTATTTTCGTGTCGCGCGCGAGAGCTAGCGTTTTATGAATGCTAGACGCGAGAGCGCGTGTGTGTATACGCCGGCGGTGAGGTGTGCTTGCAAGTGGATATAGGTGGACGCGGATATGTATTATATAGGTTGCTTCGCCTACTTCTGACGTGCGCGGAATTCAGCGCGAGCTACCGCGGCCCTCGATGCAGCTACGCGCTTCCTGGATTGCAGAAATAGGAGCGCGCGGCGAGTTGCATTTTTTTTTGGTTTGAGCGTGTGACGATTATTTCTTGAGTTGAGAATAGTTGGGTGATTGAGTTACTGGATTGTCGTAGTTTGCGAATAGTTTATGCATGTAGACGGTTAAATTTTTTTGTCTTTTTTTGAATTGTGGGTTCAATTAACAGACAAAAATGTGTTGATTAAACAAACGTTTTGTCTAGTAATTACAAAATTAATCCGCAATATCGCGCCTTCTAAAAACCATGAGCAATTTGAAACGATTGTAAAAAGCCACCAGCGCGCATGGAATTTAGAACACACCGCAAATTCTATTAAAGACAACATTGTAGACGAAGGAACGCGGGCCGAAAATATTTCTCTAGCCCATCCAGCCCAAGTCGATACGGTATATCCATTCGACGTACCATCAGGCCACAGCCTCACGCCTATCCTCGCCTGTTTACTTAAATAATACAGAAGCAATTCGATGCTCGCCGAATATGTTACAGAATCCCGGAGCAGACAGATGGCGGCCGATGGCCATTTCGAATCCGTCGACCCGGCTCAGGATCGCCCGCTCCATGCCTCACTGGGTGATGGTGAGTAAAGAGTAGCCTGACTTTTACGACAATAATAGATGGACCGCCGGTGGATGCGCCGTCGCGGGCTGAATTTCTTACCCGGAATTGATAATGAGACCCCATTTTTCAGCGATGAGAGAAATTCTGCTATTGTGCATCGCGCGTTTCTTGAGAGTCTAATTTCGGGCTGCTGCGGTCTGGGTGTACGAGCGTGGAAGTTTGGGTTTAGCACTGATGTTTTGCCGTAAATTTTAGTCGTGCCGAATAGTACGGATGTTTGATTATATTTATTTGTTAGTTCATTTTTGCGGCAATAATCCGGAATTTGGTAAGAATTACGAGAAAGTACAATACCCAGGCTAAAAGGCAAAATTTCAAGCTTTCAATAAAAATCTTTCAGTACCGAAATAATTATAGAAATGTTTCGCAAACGTTTGTAACAAATCATACTATTTTTTCCTATACTAAAAACTAATTTACTCTCTGAATTTACAACATTAGATTTTTACCTACATTCAAGAATATGTGCATCTGACAATTTTATTCTAATAATTTAAACGCACAGTAGGGTCGAGCATATGTGTCAAAAAATAGGTAATGTTGAGCATATGTAATAATGTTCAAACGAAATGAAAACTTTACTTTTTAACCATTACAGCAGGCACAGCAAGCCGATCAAGAGCAACAGCCACAGCAGCGTCGGCCACCATCACCGCCGAAAGTACCGCCGCCATCGCTGTCCGGAGACTGTGGAGACCCGGACTATGAGGTCATCGAGTTCCCACCCCGTAACCCACCGAACCAATCCGTCACATCGAATAATAATCAGCCGAAAAGTCCTGGTAAGTGCACAAATGTACATACTTTTATTTAAATAAACCTGTAAGCTATACATGAGTTTAAGCTATAATAAACGATTCATTTAATTCGTATTACAATTATAATTATTTGGATTTTATTTACAAGGATAATTGTAGAGAATCAAGTAGAATAGGTATCTTGATGAAATTTTTTCATGGTCTTCTTTGGTCAAAAGAAATAGACACGTATCTTATGGTTTAATGCACCTGAAAACATCAATTGTTGACTATTTTATTATTCAAATTAATAGTTTTAAATTTTGAAGAAAGAAAATAAATCTTACATTCTTTAGTTTTCTCGCTTTGCTCGGGCGCAAACGTCAACACGAGGTTGATATCACTTTCTCGCACTAGTATCGAAATGTACTATTTTGATACTCCGTGCGCAAAGCTCGACTTCACGCACGCTCGAATAACAAAGCGTATGCTAAATCTCACTTTGTTCACATCGTATCAAAGTAAAGTGATACTTTTCACCATACTTTGTCAAAAAGTACCACTTTCGTTTCCGTCTTAAAAAAGCAAAACTTGTTTTTTCGCTCTTTGTATCGGGAAAAACAGTATATGCATAATACAGGAAAAAAGAGAACACATTGACCATTATTAAAAATTAAATAATAATTAAATTAAATTCGTAAAATCGTTCATAATTTAAAAAAAGCTACTATATCTAAACTTTTAAACACAACTTCAAAACATTCAGCAACTTGCTCGCAAGTCCAAGATCACAAATAATCTCATAACACAAAGCTAAACCTCTCTTCTCTCCTCAGGAATCACAAACGGCCATCACTCATCAACGACGCAGGTGACGCGCTTGAAATGCAGCCTGTGCGGTGCCGAGCGCGTGTCGGTCCGCTGCGACGGCTGCAACGACGTCTTCTGCGACAGCTGCGACGAGGCCAATCACAAGCACCCAAAACGCCGTAATCACACACGTCGACGCGTCTTCCAGCCGCAACAACAGCCTTATCAGAACGGCGGTAGCCAGGTCAAGCCGCCCTTGCCGCCGAAAGGCGAGAGCGGGAACCCACCGGTGCCACCACCGCGCCGGAACCGTCGGGGCATGCAGGTAGGATGTGGTATACTCTGATCCGGCGTGATGGCCGGATAGTCGAAGACGAGAGGTCCAGGTGTGATCGCTCGATATCTCCGGTTGCTTATGTATGGTGCTGTGTTTTTATTGCTTTGATTTTTTTTTTACCTGCTTTCTTTGCTTCGGAGTCTTTTTGTGGCTTTTTTGTTCGATGGGAATTTGAAAATAAGCTGTTGCGATATTTGGATGTTGCGGATTGATTATTGCGTTTGAAGCATTTTGATAAATTTTAGAATTAATGAAACTATTTTTTTTATCTTCAAACACGAATTTCAAAATGCTTTATAGTTTTTACAGCTACAATTCAAATTAACGTATTTCAATTGGAAAATTATAACTTCACATAAATTACTTTATTTTCCAATATATTTTTGATGCTTTATATTGAACAGCACTTTGATAGAAAATTAACCATCTGGGCAGAATATCTCTTAAAATCTCACTTATCTAGAGATTGATTTCAAATTATATTTATAATTTTTAAATGAGATTTCATTTTGACATGCGTCAACCAAAAATTGTGCTCAGAATATTGTCAATTTTCCACCAGGACATTCTTCAAATTCAGCCAAAAAAGCTTTTTAAATTAACATTTTTGTATTTTTTTTTTATTTTCCTTTTTTTATAGTTATAATTTTTAGAACAAATATTCCACATCAATATTTTATTTTATCATAATTATACTCCATGCGTTTTATAAATCGAACATGACATTTTTAGTTTTGGTTGTGGCTACTATTAATTAATCGTATGAGCGAAAGTATATTAACTGAAAATATTGGGCTGGGAGTAATCGAATATTAGTTACTTGGATGACTGACTCATAATATTTCATTCCATTTGAAAATTTTATAAGAACAGTATATAGAATTATTTGTTTCGTTGCATTAACATTTTATTTTTCTACAGCTTTCTATATATCGCATATAAAACTGTATCTGTGATACGTCGACGAATCGGCATGTTAAAATTAGAGAAACGAAACTATTTTGTGATTTACTTTAAGCTACACTATTACATAAGTCACTAAATTAATGAATTGCATTTTAGAACAACCAAAGGAAATTAATTTATACTAGTCGTCTAAGCTTTGTAAATTAAGATTTGTAATAATTCCAGGAAAGTGCAGTATACCGCAATTAGAGACACAAATATAGAACTCGTTTAAAATTTATACCGAAATAAGTAAAAAAAGAAAACATAAAAGCCAAACCATCACAAGTCCAGCCCAAATGTGTATCCAGAATCTAGTCTTTTTCTTTTCCCGCGCGCTGTCGACTCTTTGCTTCCTGACTTCTTCGTATGTGCTTTGCCGCTTCGAAACGAATAAGACGAATAACACTTGTGTGAGCGGATGCAAAAAAAGAGCCTACGAGAGCGAACTGAAAATACGACGATGCCAACTCGAAAATCCAAATGGACGAGCTCCATTTATTTTAACCTTTTATGTATTGCGAACTCACGATATGTTGTTACCTTATTATATATTGTTCATTGTTATAATCGCCGATATTTTATATGTGTTTATTGTGTACAATTGTTGTGAGTTTAATATATCATACTGTTACAAAAAAAATTCTGCCGTATTCACTGATAACCCTAACACATTATACCCTGTTTCGGTAGGAAAAATTTTTTGAAGACTTCCTCCTTATGTTTTATTTTTTGTTTTATTCTTTGCTTATCCCTTTAGTTTGAAGGGTTTTAAAATTCAGTGAATATGGCGGATTTTTTTGCTTTTTTTTTTATTAACTTTTTATTAATATTTTATTTTTCGTTTGAATATTATTTTAGCGCTGCTTTTTTAGTCGCCTTGCTGAAAGTTTAGATTTTTTTTAATTTTATGCTATTTTAATATTTTCATTGCCATTAATGAATTTTATCATGTCATTATTTTATAAAATTTTATTTCAATTACATTTCAAAAATAAGCTGTGGAAGATTATAGTTTTTAAAGTTACAGGAAATCCATAATATACTTGCAGTTTAACAGTATTATTAATTATTACCCAAGATGTTAATTGCAATTGAATTCTTGAACATAAATCTTCAAAGAATTTTTCTTTAAAATATCTAAATTAAAAATTCTTCCTTTATTTTTAAATTCCAGAAATATATATAAACAGTCTTGATTATATAAATAAAAATTATTTTATTTTTATAACATTATTTTACATGAATCATAATTTTTAATTTCTAGTCAACCTTAAATAACACATATAAGTTTAAAACATTCCAGTAATCCAACGATATTATTCAGTTACTATTCACAATATTTATCATCAATGCTCCACCAACCATAAATTAAAAAACAACCTCACAACTCCATAATATATATTCCTTTGCCCAATGGCACTTGCCCTCCAATAGAGGCAGGCTGCCAATAATAAAGCTTGACAAAAATTCTCGCGCCTGTAGGGTAAGTCGCAGCAGAGTGGCTTCCCGCCTCTGGACTCGAGCAGCAGAGCAGGTACGATGAAGCGCGGCTCGGCGGCGACGCTGTCGAGACCGCTGCCTGCGCCGCCGCCCGATCCCGGCTTCGTCCAGGTCTCGAGGACGGCCCAAGCGCAGGCGCTTCAGGCAAGCGCCCAGGAAGCTGCCATGGTCGGCACCGACAAAATGTCCACGTTGCAGGTGGGTGTTTGTTACTTTTGGTTAAAAAAATCTAATGCTATCTTTCAATTTATTTTTTTTTATTTTTATTATATAATTTGTTTATATTTGTTGTTAAATATTATTTATTTAAAGATCTCGATTAAGAATAGTGCAATAACTTCACACTCACCCATTCAAATCATTGGTCTTTCCCCACGCGAGTTTCCCTTCTCAGTACTGTATTTCATTTCCTCAGATGATTCCTATATAGGACACTTTTGCTTGAATGGAAAA
The DNA here is from genome assembly GCA_900480035.1 of Eupelmus urozonus. Lineage (NCBI taxonomy): Eukaryota > Metazoa > Arthropoda > Insecta > Hymenoptera > Eupelmidae > Eupelmus > Eupelmus urozonus. The sequence goes on from UELX01000438.1 coordinate 14,247, forward strand.
TGATAAGTGTAAGGGAAGTAATTTCAAAAACGACTTCGTATGAGATAGAGATAGAACTATTGATAAAAAAATATCCTTTGTCCTAAAAGGAACTATAAAAGGTACTAAAACGTTAACATTCATCCAAACTAGGAAAGGTATCGCCGTTACCAGGAGGCAATGCGCGCCCAGGACGCCAACCGACGCCGGCACACTTCGGTCGAGCTAAACGCCGGTCGAGACAGCTGTAGCCCCAGACCAGCGAGCTTGACAAGTCCACGATTACTGACCTCGCCGCCCCCGCCAGCGCCTCCGGCTCCGATGCGCGGTATGATGCAGTCATCGAGCGTCTGCGACCTCAGCTCGGCCAACCTGTGGCATCCGGCCGGCATGCAACAGGTGCTGCATTATTTTTCCTACAAGTGCTTGAGTATTGATTACGTTTCGGTGTATGGCTTCGCAGTTAATGCGGTGGATGGTTGTACAGAGTGGTTTTATGATTCGGGGATTGATTTTGTGAAGGAGACATCATTGGTTTGAAAAACGCGTTGGAGCTGTTGAGATAATAAGTTCTAGCATTTTAAAATAAGAGAAAGTTTTTGGTTCGATATGTTTATTTCTTTTTACATTTATTATATTATCACATATTACTGCACGAATTTAAATAATTTTTTTTTTTATTTTGAATTAAAAATAACTTTGGATGATAATTTATGTAAGAATCTGGAATCAAAGTTTGATCGACATGAGCTAACTTAATATTAGACAATTATAACGCTATAATCTGCAGACAACTATTTTTAACATACAATAATTCCTCTAAAACTACAGGCTCAATCGGTTGCGCACCTCGGCGCTCTGAACAGCCCGCTCATATGGTACCCAACCGCCAATCCATGGGACAATCCAGCCTTAGGTGGCTCGAACCTCAGCCTAAACCAACCAGCCATGTGGCCGGGCTATCCCATGGGCTACGGTCCACCGCCTCCACACATGATGGGCTATCCAGGCATGATGGGTCCACCGTCGCGAGCTCACAGCCCGGCCCGCAGCGTAAAGTCCGGCCGTAGATCCAAGGCGCCGTCCCCGTCGCCGAGCATCAAGTCGAGAAAGTCCACAGCATCTCGCAGCTCGAGGATGAGGAGATCGCCGAGTTCGCCTTCGGACGCGTCGTCGGAGGACTCGGACGAGTCAGACTTCGACGACAGGATGTCCAGGAGTTCGAGGACTTTTAGCGGTAGGAGGGACAGTGTAAGCAGTGCCAGAGCGGCAAGGTCCAGGGGTTATCATCAGGACGAGCTTTCGAGGAACCGAAGAAAGTGAGTGATCTGGCGTTGTGTATGTTGTGTATTGTTAAATAATTACGGTTAAAAATTATTATTATTGCAAAATTAGATTAGATTTGAGATGTAATTAAAAAATTTCACGTAATTTTGCATTAAAATCGATGTGCATTATAATTAATGAACAATTTGACAATGCATATACTTTTGCGACTAAACAGTCCAAAATTGTAATCATTAAAAATTTTCTTCCAGCTGGCGCTCGGAGGATCGCATAAACAGCCTCGAAGAGCAATGGATCGCCAACCACTTCCCCCAAAACGGCAACCTACCGCGCGCCGAAATTGAGGACGATCGTCGATCTCTGGTGTCTTCTCGTCGTCTGCCAGACGGCGGCAGTGTCGATCCTCGTCTCGATGATTTGCCACCAGCCAGCAACCGCTACCACCGCCCTAGTAGTCAGCAGACCGGTGCTCGCAATTCAGGCACCGACGACTCATCAGCGACAAAACAACAGCACGGCAACAGATCCAAGATGACGAGCTCGTCGGACGACTACGTGGACAGACAGTTACCGGATCGCGGTGGCGGCACCTTACCCAGGTCGATGGGTAGGCGTGAACAAGCGCCTAGGCGAGAAAATTCTGCCGAGCCAGACGGAAGGTACGACAGGAAGAGGTCGGGCTCGGTCAGGAGTGGCAGGCTTTCGTCGTACGAGGAGAGCGACAGTGTCGAGCACAGCGGTGGAACTTCGAGGTGAGAAGGATTTATCAGATTTTTCACTATTATTGTCGACGCGCAGTACCAATTTTATTATATGATATATATTTACTTTAGAATATTCTAAACATTGCCCCTTAAGACTTATGTAAAGTTAGAGAAGCCACAATCAACTTTGCGATAATAGTTAAGAAATAGTTAAGAACTTGTTAGTAATCAATCATTTGACGAGAATAGTAAATTGAAATCTCTCTCTATATAGAGGCTATCCAAACGAAAAATACAGACAGCGAAGCACCTCATCACCACCGCAGGACAGACGATCCAGCCGCGGTCGGCTTATACGATCACCGACCCCCGATAAACAGCAGCGTGTTTCGGACAAATCATCGCCGCGATCGCCAACCCCGGAGCGTCGTCGAGTCACAGAGAAAACAGCTCAGCAGCGATCGCCTACGCCTGAGAAGCGACCCGCTAAGATATCGGAAAAGGCGCAAACACCTCGATCCACCCCTGAGATACATTCGAAGGTTCAGGAAAAAAAGCCACCGATGTCGCCTACGTCGAGCGTTGTCGAGCAGAAACGTAATGAGACCGTTCAGCCGCAGTCTAGGAGGAATGGCGATATTACCAAGGACCTAATGTCAGAGGTGAGATATTGAACACAGTTGAATAAAAGTTTAGGATGTGGCCAAGTTTCAAATGAAGCGACTAAAAAGTGATGCATGATGTGTGTCGTTTATAAATATTTTTAAAACGTTACACAGTCAATCAAAAGATATTGGAGCGTTTAGAAGTACTTTACTACTTTCCTTTGACAGTAATCTGATTGGTGAATTTTTAAAACTTTTCATACAAGTATCAAATACTGATCAAAAAACTTTCTTAGGTATTGAGAGGAGAGTGGTCATGCGAGCACTGCACCTTCCTGAACGATCCCAAGGACAAAGTATGCGCCGTTTGCTGCAAAACCAAGAGCAGCGCGTTACCGCCACCTAAGAAGGATGACGAAGACGATGAGGATGAACTGGAGAACAGTTTGGGCAAACTGAGATTGCAGAACTCAGCCAGCATCGGTGTGACGAACGGCGAGTCTGAAAGCACAGATAGCCTAAAGGGCAAGTCCCAAGGTAGAACCCGACGAAAGATCAGCTTTTCCTTCGGCACCAAGTTTAACAAGTGACACCCACTCCCTAATACGAAGACGAAACGACTCGAATCTCTTTTGTGTTCACGCGATGTATTATGTACAGATAGTTGTTTTTTTTCTCATTGAGTTTGTTTGTTTTATACAATTAACGTGTTGAAATACGGAGTAGAATTTTTATTTATGAAGGATGGGTGGAGGCATTGGTTGAGGAATGGTTAGAATGGATGTTATTTGTAGGTTGTACAGAAAATTTTTTTAATATGATTTATAAATATTTTAATATGTTAATAATAACAGCTTTTCTAAAAAAGACAATAATTTTATAAGATAAAATGTTAACAATTTTTACAATTGGAAAAACTAACTGAATGAATTAAACGTTGTGAGTCAATGATTAAGAATTAAAAAATTAATTAAAGTAAGACACGCTTTCTAGATATAAACTAATATCGAACAAACAATCTATAGTAGTAAACTGATAAATAAAGTTTATGATAATTCATTTAACAGTGATTTTAAATTTTGTTTTCTTCAAACAAGTAAATTCACTAAAAACAAAAATGCATCAGTAACATTTTTTTAATCAATCAATATTTACTATCAATATTTTAATAGGCTTTTATAATCAGACTTATTAAGACGAGCATTATTACTCTAATAATGAAATAAATGTAAATTATCTGTGATATTAGGGTAAAATATATCAAAGCATTTAATTATGATACTCAGACGTTTTATTGGCCGTTCAGTTAAATTTTTTTTTTATCTTGAATCAAGAGAAGAAGATTGTTGCGTTTGATGCATTCGCTCGAAAGTTCGAGAATGTATTCGTTATATAAAATATGTTCGTAATGTTATTTATAAGTCTCTGTTCAAACTACTAGTGCCTTTACCCTGTTGTTTATTGAAAGGCTGTTTTAATAGCCTTCAAGTTCTGTTATTTATAACAAAAATGTTGTTTAAGTAGATTAAAATGATTGTTTCTAACCGGTTTCATGCGAAAGTTTTTTTTACTATTTTATAATAATGCGATAATACCCTATTTGTCTCACAAGATCTCTTTTTCTAGACAGAACTTACCCAGATTGTATATTCTTGAATGAATAATAAACTTCGTATGGCGTTTTCATATTGTTAACTGGCACCAAATGCAAAATCGTGTTTTGAAAAGAAAATCAGAGATTATGCTTCTTTGTTTTTCTCAAATATTATTCATTCAAGCTGCAACATTTCAAGGACGATCGTGCATTTGGCCTTTCCTCTTTGAATCACCAGCCTTATTTATCCTTTTATGATTTCCTCTATAATTTAATTTTAAAACGAATAAATCGTTTTATATTGCATTATGATCTAAAATAAATCCAATTAAATTAATAACATATAAAGACTACACTCAAAGATTCTTAAGCCACTTTTAATCATAATATTTCAATATTAAAAGAACTAATTAATCTTTTCAAATTAAACCAATTATAAGAAAACAACTGCAATGAACAAAGAAACATTTTTCTTCATTCAGTCAGGAATATACCTTTTTACACTTAAAAGTTGCTCACAGAGAGCCTATGTAGTGAGAAAAGTATAGAAAACTTAGCTAGCCCATTTTTCTCCATTACTCATAAGCTGCGTGAATTTGAATTTTTTGTTCATGAAAAAGTTTCAATTGTGTGTTACAAAAAAGAGAAAAGACACTTCCATAATTATGTTATTAATATGTTAAAAATTTTGAAATTTTATTTATTTATTTTTTGTATGATTAATATCAATTATTGGTTTTATTTTATTTATTCCTCAAATTAAAATACTTTTTCTGCCAATTCAAAATTAAATTTTAAAATAATTATAAATTTATTATAAATAGCGAGCATAACTATTAAAAACTCAGACAACATTTTTTTGATGATTTACAATGATTTATAAGTTATTGGATTCTATATGCTTTTTTAGAGAACAAAAAAGTTTATGATTTTGTAGCAACTAACAATTTGAGTATCAAAGGGTTAAATAAGCAGCACAAAAATATTTTACTTTTAATTAAAATAGAATTGCAATAAAATATTGCAACAGTCATTAAAATAAATGCAACAGAAAAGTATTTTTCTTTTCAGAATCCGGTGTCATGGAAGAAGAATTAAAACCCATAGATACACCAGAAACTGAACCACCCCATCCAGTAGAACCCGAAAAACCTCAAAATACTAAGCAACCTGTAGAACCCGAGATTGCCCAAAAACCCGTAGAACCCAAAGAAACCGTCCAAATTCCTACAATCGTCGAATCGAAAGCCCAAAACGCGTCGAGGGGGACATCGCCTATGAAGGAACCCGAGAAGGACGTCGAAACCCCGAAACCGAGCGAACCAGTCAAGGCGAAACAATCGACTGAAACTTCAACGCAAAGCGAAGACCCTGAAAAGGTTCAACTTACTGAAGAATCGGTTCCCGCAGAGACGGTATCGGCTGTGGAATCGAAGGAATCGGTTCCCGAGCAAAATGAATCGGTTCTCAAAAACGAAGAGGCGGTTACGGAAAATATGGGAAAAGAGGTAAAGAGCACGACTGTTTCCACGGGCACTTCACCGCCCCCACAAAGTATTTCGACACAAGTGAGTGTAACATAAAATTTTGTTTATTATTTTTAATAAATTTAAGTTATCAATCAGTTTAAGCTTCAGCATTTGTTTCGTCATGTAGAAAGTCGTTGTAAGAAAAATAGTTCGTATGACCTTGCGCTGGCAATCGTTTTCTCGTTTTTTTCCTAAGACTTGATGTTTCTTAATTATAATTTATCTTAAGTATAATAATGACTCATACGAAAACAAAATGAGTAATCAGTAGTTAGAAAGTTTTCTAAGATATTTTTCCACATGTCAGAAAATATTTTGATTTTTTAAAATTAACAATATATTAATGCTAACTTTAATAAATTAACTCTTCATAGATTAATAAAGTAGTAGAGTAACTTCTTTTATTTTAATATCTAAATAAAACGTAAACAATTAATAATAAATTTTGTTAATACCTACTATTTATTCCAGACTTATGAAGATCCAAATGTATTAAAAGAAGAAATTAAAAGGGACGAAACGTTTCGAAGGGCTGCCTCGTTAGCTCCCTCGAAATGCTCAACGAGATACGACGACAGCGATTCAGAAGTATGTTAGCAATAACGCTCGAAAGTTTTGCCAATTACAAATATCATAAATCATTCATTGCGTATAGTTTATAAGACATACGGATCACTGGAAAATGTACTACTAATGGCCAGTTCCAAAATAAATTCAATGCAAGCAATTGAAGGCAAACTGAACTAGTCTTCTTGATTTGTGGACTCTACTTTTGTTGACATCATACCATATACTTTAGTGTCATAGCACTCAGTTTTGATGTTGAAAATATGAGGCAAAAATTAAAAAAAAATACAATAATTTTTTCACTTAATAATAATTTATAGTAAACGCGTATGCCTCTTTTTTCTCCACATCAAAACTAAACAGCACGATATTATCGATGGACAGATGAACTATCGTAACCTTAGTAGTCTTGTGCACGCTCGCTTCCACACCACATATAAACCATAAACGATCTTGTGTTACTTCACAAAAGCGCCGAAGCTGTCGCGAATCGCATTTACGAATTGGCTTGAGCCTCTGTTTTAGGAGGGTAGATTTCCGAGCAGCCCGGACGTGTACAATGGGTCACGCCAGCAACAGCAGCAGCAACAGCGCGCTAGTTACAAGCAGCAGGCCCAGATGAGGGAGAGGCCTAGGCGAAACTCGCTCACGTCTCCGCATCCCTATTACCGTTCCAGGGTAAACGAGAGCCTGCCTTATTTGGATGTAAATTTCTGGCTTATTGACATTATTAATTTGATAAACCCTTGCAGCTTTTTATAAAATCGCTGGTACTCCAGAATCCTAGGAATGAAATAATGAAGATTTATACATGTTTATCCGTAACGCTTTTTTATTCCACAACAGGCCTATCCTATACAAAAGAGCACTTTATAGGAAGGTTAATATTTTTAATATTTTATTTGCTTTAATTTATATTTTATGTTTAATTTTTTCATGATTATTTGCCATACCAGTCCCTTAATCATCTAATCATTTTCATGAGTGCTTGTGTACGAATGGGGATAATGCATGACAGGGTAGATTATGTTTTTAATTTTATTCAAACCATACCCAAAGCTGCGGAATTTTGAATAATATACAATTAATTTTATACGCTAATACTATTGGAATTTCTGAAGAGGTATCATTTAAAATTTTTTGTTGGAGCTCTATCGAAAAAAAATTTAAACTAAAATTGAAATTTTCAGGAGCCCAGCCAATCTCGATACGGCGAACCAAGCCAGCCTCGCTACGGCGAACCAAGCCAGCCTCGCTATGGTGAGCCAAACCAGCTCCGTTACGGTGATCCGAATCTATCGCGCTACCTTGAACCCAACAACCCACGCTACGGTGAACCCAGCCCGATCAACAGTTCCGCCAATCCCGTTCTCCAGAGTCTCACTCGGCAGGGTCTTGAGCTCGTGGAAGTGCTGCGCGAGGCCGAGCGCCGGGGCTTCTCCGCGGACGATATTCAGGTAGCTCTAGCACAGGACCCGAGTAATCCGCTCGACTGGCTGAGGAACCAGTGGCCCCACCTCGTCGAGACAGTGCAGATATTGGCGACGACGCGCGGCAAGGATCTAGGCGAGGGTAATGACGTAGGCAGCATCAGTGCCACTGAGGCCAAAGAGGTTTTAAGGCTGGCCAAGGGCGACATATGGATCGCCGTAGCCAGCGCTATTCAGTTACGCCAGAGGAAGGTTGTATGAGATGCGAAGACGGTGTTTAACGAAGTATTTTTGTGTACTTTTAATGAAATTTTGGTTACGTCGCAGATGAGCAATAGACGAACTGTGTGCCTTAATTATAATGAGTAACGGATCTTAACTATTTTAATGAACTAATTATGAATGATAAACACTTTTAAATAAAAGCAAATAATAACTCTAGTGGTCATACTGACAATTGTTTCTTTTCTTTTTATTCAGAATTGAAATGACGCTATTCGCACGTATAGATGACGGAAGACTTATACCATACTATATCATTATCAAGAAATAAGTGAAATTACGATACAAATTATCATAGAACGTATCTAGAAGTAGTGATAATTCTATGATAATTTTAAGTTTAACTACAGTTTTATTTTTTTTATCAAGGTCATAAATATTTACGACATTAAGATAGCTCAAATATTGTTTCAAATTTGAATAAAGAAAAAATTAATAATATGACCATAATCACCGTTTAGATTCATTCATTAAATACTGTCGCCAGTCATCTTTAAACTCTACTATTTTATACTGTACAAATTTTATTAGGTCCTATCGTGGCTTTAACTAGAGCCTGAGATATACCTGAGATAAGATATAAATAGGTGATCTAGTTAGGTTCTTATTAAAGCCTATTAAGTTTTTTATTCTGAAAATTTTATATTTTGTCTACTAGAACTATCTACACTCACTTGTGTAAAATCTAAACACAATCAATTCAATACACGTGAAGGGGGTTTACAAGTACACAAGAACACTTGCAATCTGTATGGGTTGATCTATTACACGTGTAGAAATTATTGAAAATTAATGAATTATGTGTTTCAGTGTCAAAATATTATGGCGAAAGGAAACTTTACTTTAAATAGTGTTGTTACCGCTCTTGATAATAATGCAGGCAACGAAGAGGCGTCGTTGTTAGAGCTACAGAAGGACCAACTAAAACCATTTCTAATGAGAATTTGGGGACCCCCAACTGGAGTTGAAAATGAAGAAGCTGCACCGCTCAGAGGTCACATTATTTTTATCCTACAACATCTTAAAACAAATAAATGCATATGAGACATTTTTTAATATCGTAAAAATATATGGTACAGTACGATATTATACATTATTCATAAAAAATAACAAAATTATTACTTTCCAAAAATAAAAAAATGTTTGCAAGTTTAAAAGACTATCTTATTTAAAAGAAAAAATTAAAATTTCAGCAAGAACAATGGATGATCACGCGACAGTTGCTACGGCAGTGCAACAACGTCAACAGGACCTCGGCTACGCCCAGGATGAGGAGGCGAAGAAACAGGTAATTCCCACAGCTACGTACAGCGATGTACACACAGACTTTCAGCGTCAACTGGCTGCGCTGCGACAACTTACCGCTAACTGGGATCGTGAGGAAGAGCAACAGCTTCTACTTATGGCTGCGAACGGTAGGAGCCAGGATGCAGCGCGGATCGTCAATCGCTCGCCCGAACTTAGGGACGAAGTGGAGATTTTGCGAGGCGCATCAGAACGACTTGAGCGTGAACTGCTAAGGCTCACCAGCGAGGAGGAACAACGGCTTCGTAAACCGGTCGAGATCGCAAGAGAGGATGGTGCAGTCGGTGGATTCGTCGGTCAAGTTCAAACAAATGGAAAGATGGAACAGGCGGAGATGGCCGTTGATGAACGCATCGAAGTGCAAGAAAAGAAGATTGATACTGATGCCAGGCATTACGAAAATGTTGAACTGAAAAATATGAAAGAAGAGCCAAATTCAGAGAAACCGGCAGATATTACCATAGTGTTAGATAAGGAGATTGTCAAAGAAGAGCAGAAATCAGTTGGAGAGAATGATAAAAATGAAGTAAAAATAAGTGATTCGTCAAGTATAATAGCTTCAGACGGTAAAGATGAAGTTAAAAATGAAGTACTTCAGGATAAGAATGAAAATGTTGCAGTTGAAACAATTGCTAATATTGCTAGTGATAATCAAGAGACATTAGCAGCGACAAATAAAGAGCCAATGCTTGTGATGAATAACGTTATAGAAGAGAAAAAAGATACCCCGAATGAAATAATAGAAACTACAAAATTAACGGTTAAAGACGATGTTCGCGATCATATTAAGCATGAAGAGATGAAAGTAAATTTAAATAATGAACAAGCGAGTGAAAATAATAAAGAAAGTCATAATTTAAATGAAATAACTCAAGTAACTAGCGTGAATAACAGCAATTCAACACTTGAAGATGTACAGAAGCCTTCAGAAGCAGTAGAAGAAAAACAAAATCTCGAAAATTCAACTGATGTGGAGAATAAAACTGAACAACCCGCAGCAGTTCACCAACTGATGTCAGCTATGAAAATGCTACCAGAACAACTTTTAGGTCAAATCACCGCTGCCTTAGGAATGTTGTCACCCAAAAAGCCCGAGGAAAATGCGACTATTAATGAAAATAGTGTCAAATCTAATAGTTCTCCAATAGAAGCAGTTTCTAACTCACTTGCTACGCAAGTGGATAAATCTTTAGAGACTATTAATTCTCAAATGAATGATGAAATTAAATCAGATAACGTTCCACCAAAAGTAGAAAATACTTTAAATCAAAATTTAAATCCAGGTGAACCAAACATATTTGATTCCCAGTCCATTGCGGAGACAAAGAATACACAAATCTTAAACAATAATAAAATTAATGAGGAACCTGCTATAAATATGTTAGAAAATAAGGGTATACTTGCATCTGATACTTCAAAATCAGAACATAGTCACGAAAAGTTAGATACCAATGAAGCTAGTTTTAATGTAATTAACGAAAAACCTGATCTAAATACAAATGTAAAAAGTGAAATTATACCTCTTATCAAGGAAGCTGTAAAACCAGACAAAATCGAAAATGAAATTTCAGAGAGTCAGATTGTAAAGGATAATAAAAGTATTACCGAATTGAAAGATGAAACTCCAATTGCAGAAATTACAAAATTACCTGAAGAAACAAAACATTCTGACATTGATAGTTCTTTAAATCTGGAAAATAAACTAACACCTGTTAATGTTACACTTGATAAAGTAGAAAATAAAATAACTATAGCTTCTTCTTCAATAGATCAAGAAAATCAAAATAATTATGAACCGACGATAAATGCAACAAGAAGTGAATTTAAAAATGACCAAAACAATATTACGCAAAATGTAATCCCAAATGTAACAACAGAAATTACAGTAGAAGAAAAAAGAAATATAATAAATAGAGAAGAAAAAGTCGAAGAAAAGATCATCTCAACTCCAGGAATTACAAATATGCAGCAATCTAGCGATCTTGAAGCCAAAAGTTTGGACCTAAAATTATCAGACGTCACACAAGGAAATAATGAAGATACAAAATTAGAAAATAAAATTTTAAACACAACTACTGTGGAAAAAACAAACAATCACATTAACACTACAACTATCACTATCAATAATATTCAAAATGAAACAAATATTGACATCTCTCAAAACGCTGAAATCACTGAACAACGTCCATACAATCAAGAAACACCAAAGATATCATCTGAAAGGGTACGTACAAGTGTTGCACATATTCAAATATCGAGTACCGAAAGTTTGATTACCCAGCCAGCAGCAAAAGACGTTCCAGAACTTGAAAATACTGCTGTAACTCGCGTCAATACTTCTCGAGTACCTGATATTCACGAGAGCGAAATCATTCCTATCATACAAAATAAAGAAAATACTGAGAATATAAATACTGATGAATTATCGAAAGACTCAAGTGATTTAAATCCAAGTTTGGATAGTCACTCTTCATCTTCCGAGGAGTTTTGTACAGTACGCGAAGATAATTTTGATGTTGCAATTATTGAAAAATCACAAGATAATAAAAATGCTATTAACAATAATAATATGGTAACAAAGGTAGCAGAAAAAAGTATCGTAGTGATTGACGAAAATGCATTCATTACTTCAGATTCACATCATTCACCCGAAGATATCGTAACCACTAACGCAGTACTAATTTTATCACCACTAAAGACATCATCGAAAGAAAATTTCATGCACATTTCATCAACAGTCGTTAACTTGAGCCCCAATAGTAACCATCATACTTATCCCGAAGACAATTCGACCATATCTTCGGTAAAAACCCTGGCTACCAAACCAACCGATAATAAAGAAATTAACAAAGTAGAAAATTTGAATATCGCCGTTATGTCAAATAGTTCTGATAAAACTGAAACTTCTGTCAAGCAAAAAAAACGAGCTACTGTTTTTACTGTTTTATCGTATTTAGCTAACTCTAATGCACCATCAAGTGATGATATGATAACTGAACCGAGCTCAGAAGAAACCTCGCTTTCCTCTGAGCTGTACACAGAATCAATTGTTATTAAAGAAAAACATGATAAGTCAAATGTACAAAATTTGCAAAACGAAAGTTATAAAGTTCCTATTGATAAAAATAAACAAAGCAAAGAAAATAACACAATCATTCCGCGCGTACTTAATTTTGGGGAAAGTCATGAATTTTCTAAGCCTGAAGCTGAATTTGAACCTATTCGTCCTTTACATATCGAAGATAAAATATCTTTAAGTAAAACTATTGATGTTTTTGAAATAAAGATATCTGAGGCTCCAATGATAGCAGTTAAGGATAGTGCTCCATTATTAGAAGAATCTCCGATGACTACAATTCATTGCGACAGCTGTGATCCAGAATTTGTTAACCCTCAAGAAGATCTTTGTTTAGAAAAATCAGTTACAACAACTACGGAAAATACTAAAGACTCACGAGCCGTCAAGCCAAAAGTACAAGAAAAAATAATAAACGACAAAACTTTTAAAATTATAAATACGCAAAGACCACCAAATAAAAATAGACCAAAATCACCAGTGAAAAAAATCATAATTGGAAGGAAATCACCTGTAAAATACCTGAAAAAAGCTCCAAATATTCCTAAGAATTGCCCAGTAAAACCAAAAAGTCCACCTAAAATATTAAGTACACAAAACAAGATAATTTCTAGATTATCTCCATCAAAACAAGCACAAGAACGAAATAGAATTTCAACAAAGATCCCACAAATTCAAAATTTTAATTTTAAAAATGACCCTAAATCAAAAATTTTTAATGTAGCTTACTGTAAAAATCAAATAAATCAAAAACAATCAAAACCTTTCCAGCCTTGGCAAAAAAATTCACTAAAAATTATCGACGTAAACGAGGATATACAAAACAAAATAAAGAAATTTGAAAAAACAGTCACTGAAACAATTCAACCCTCGAAGATACCAATTTTCAAGGGTACTAAGCGAATTCCTCCTCAGAACATATCGATCTGTTTACAAAGACAATTAGATGCGAATATCATCAAGCCCATTGCTACCTTTAACACTAGCGAAAAAAGTCAATTTAAAAAATTCCAGCGAAATGTGGAAACGGAAGCGAAAAAAGATAATATATCAAAGACAGAAGATATTGAGAAATTGATCGACAATAAGGTGGAAAATGTAGAGCTAGAAGATGAAGATGATATATATAAAGAAGATACGTGTTTTATCAAAAAAGATGATCTAATTACAAGCGAAAAAGAAAGTAAAAATTTAAATGAAAATATACATTCCGAAAACCAAAATAATACTGACAAGACTATAGTTGAAAAATCACAAGTGATTGAAGTTGCTAAGATTGAAGAAATAAAATCAACGGAAGAAAAATCAAATAAAGAATCGGATACTAACAAAACAGATAAACCTACATCAGATATTGTCAAATCAGAAATTGAATCAAATATTGCAATAAAAGATACTAATAATCAAGTAGAATCAAGCGCAGACGAAGAGGAAGAGGAAGATGAAGATGAGGAAGATGAAGAAGATGAGGAAGATGATGAAGAAGATGAAGAGGAAGAAGACGACGAAGAAGAAGAAATTACCGATAGTGAATCAGAAATGGAGGAAGTGGAAGAATCTGATGAAGAAGATGTAGAGGCAGAATTAGAATCCAGTGTAGAGTCTGGTGAATCAGAAGATGAGAGCGAAAGTAGTGAAACAAATGAAGTGATTGAAGATGTAGCTTATGATACTGATTCAGATGAAATTGAAGACTTAAGTATTGATAAGGAAGAAACATCAGAATCTGATCATTCCACAAATCTATCAAATGTGGAACAGATGCTGGAAAAAACCTTAAACCGTATTAAAGCTCAACTTTCAGACTATGATAAAACTTCAGATGATGAGTCTATTGAAGAAAATATTAAAAATATTGAGAAAAATGATGGAGAACTCTTAGAAATACCAGCAGAAAATGAAAATCCGAAGCAATCCGATGGGCAAATTAATATTGAACAAGACATAAAATTAAATGATCCTATTCCCACTGATAAAATCGAAGAAGCTGCAAGCAATCAACAGAACAAACAGAATGAAGAATCGAAAACTGAAGAACCTATAACGAAAAGTGTTAAGCCAAGGAAACGCTTCTCAATCGTTGCGAGCTACATCGAGCAATTTGAGAGCGACAAAAAGCCTCGACAGAGGTTTAAGCAAGAAATTAAAAAGGAGAGTAAAAGCGCGGAGACTGCCAAGGAAACTGCTCCCACGTGTGAACGGGAGGTCAGTAGACTACGAATTAAAGCGACACTGCCAAGTCTGTTGTTGGCAGACCAATGTCTACAAAAAGAGCTCAATTGCAAATAATAACAACCGGCCTTTTATTGATTAAGAAACATTCGCAAGTAACATACTGTTTGTGCATAACATGGCAAGAGGGAAGTAGAATAATTTTTGGAAATTATCGAATCAACGTTATACTGCACCAAAGACCCTCTGACCCTTTAATTTCTTTTTCTTCCACGTGTGGCATATATAATACTAGATTAAGAATTAATTCTTTATTTACGCATTTAAGGTTTTCATTCGCAATTCATAATATATAATGTTTATTAATGTCGAACGGTGAGTATATTTTTGTTTAACTAACGTATTAATTCATGTCGTTCATAAACATGATGACTGTAATAATTGTATTTATCAAAATATTATGCGAAAATGATTTCCACAGTTAAAGGTTATAATGGATGAAAATAAAATTAGAAAAATTAAATAGAGAGGTTTTCTTTTTAAGAAGTGAACATTTTCTTCATTTAGAAGTTTGCATGAAAATTTTTTTATATCGATTTTCTTTTGTAAATTTGTTATTTTCCATAGTAAATCAATAATTAAATAAGATACAAATTATTTAGATTCTTGGCTAATAATTCAGTAATACTATTATTACAGAAGTAATGAATTATCACCGTCGTGCATAAAATTTAAAAAGCCATGATTCCGTTTAAATTTATTTTATATTAATTATTATTTTGTACATGGATTCAAGGATCTCAAAGAATTTCAAACTTCTGATTTCTTTATTTATTTTGTTACACACTCCATAAAAAAGTTTTCATACAAATTCATTTTCAGAAAAATAAAAAATAAATATGAGATATTAATAATATTAGTCATTAGAATGAAAATCATTTTCGTTGAGCTTCAAAATCAGAACATTTTATCAAGTAAAATCAACCACAGATAAATATTTTAAATGTGAAGAGCTCGTTTCTAGACGTTGGTGCATTTTTCTTGTTTCCTCGTATCAATCATAAAAAATTTTTTTCCGCATGATTCACATCTTCATTTCATACCCCATTTCATGCATATTTTTTGTATTTGAAGCTCGCATTTATCAGTAAAGTAAAATGATTGAAAGTTAATTCGTAGATTTAAAAAAAAAAATGGATTTGAAACTAATTATTTGCAAAATATATAATAGTATATGGACCAAATCATTTTTATTTACTGAATTCATCCTAACTTTACGAAAACGCTGTAAAACTTCATATTTCATGTAAGATAATGAAATAACACGTTCTCAGGTAAAATTAATTGAAAAATTAAACCAGAAGTTATCATCAGATAATCTGATAGCTCCAATAAAACAAAATATTTTTACTTATTTCTTTAACAATTAACCTATTGTTTAATATATTTTTATTTTTGAGTTGTATAGTTAGTTTATTTAATTTTCACACTCCACATTAAATAATAGGTTAATGATAGAATAAAATAATAAAATACGCAAATTTGAATTAAGACAAATTAATTATAGTAAAATAATAATTTTTAGATGTTATATTAAAGGAATTTATTGCCCATGAAAAACTATAAAAGACTGAAAACAAGATAAAACAGAACTTACAGTGACAAAAGTAGTTTGCAAATCTTTGTATCCTCGAAAATCTCTCAAATCCGTATGAATACATTTCTTTAGCAAGTTCTGTTTTTCCGTTGATAACCATCCAGTAGTTTTCCCACGAAAACCTTCCTCGTATCTTTTTCCAAAAACCCATCGATATCTCCTACCTATTTCTAACGCAAATCGTCGCGTTTTGCGCGCTTTTATTTGTAGAGAGTCGCCCGGCGACTGCTGGCCGAGGGCCGAGCCTCGAGCTACGAGGAAGCCGAGGTAGCTGCGAGCTTGCTCTCACTTAAGTTCAGCGACGACGAGGCCATCCACGCGGCCAAACAGTGCTCCAGTGTTGAGGCCGCGCTGGCCTTTCTGCAGCAGGAGTGCGAGCTCTGCACCGGCAGATTTGCAATGAGCAAGGTGAGATTTTTACTTTTTTGTTGCTTGAGATTTATAATTAGTCAAATTTTAGATATAAGTCTTTATTAGGAACTATTTAATTTCTATTCGAGTGCAAACTTGGTTCTATCAATATCCAAAAGAAAAAACAGCTATTCATCGCATAGTCGCAAATATTGCCGATTATCACATAAATCATATCTACATAACTAATAGCTGAAAATTATCAAATTATTAACAAAATAAAAAATTGGAGCAATAATTCATACCCATAACTACTTACTCTCCACGACATATTTGCAGATGATCTCGATGCTAAGATGCACCCACCGCTGCTGTAACGAGTGTGCCAAAAACTACTTCACCATCCAGATAAGCGACCGTAGCATCACCGACGCCGTCTGCCCGTTCTGCAAGGAGCCGGATCTACGCGACGCTAACGAGGACGAGGTCCTTGAGTACTTTAGCATCCTAGATATCCAGCTCAAGGCTTTACTTGACCCACCCATACACGAGCTATTCCAGCGTAAGCTTAGAGATCGAACCCTCATGCAGGATCCTAATTTCAAGTGGTGCGTACAGGTGAGCTGACTTTTGATACTTTTAATATTACAACATATTTTATATGTATATGAGGATGTTAATGTAATACGCGGAGTATATGATTTTAGTGTTCGAGTGGATTCTACGCAGAACCAAATCACAAGAGGCTGATCTGTCCCGACTGCAGATCGGTTACGTGCGCATTTTGTCGTAAACCGGTGTGTATAATGTTTTAAATTTCAAAATAAAGTTCATGTAATATAAAAAATTATTCATTAATTAAAACTACATCTTTATTTGTGGATTTTCTGTCAGTGGGAGAAGCAACACGAAGGCATAAGCTGTGAGCAATTCGCCGCCTGGAAGGATGAAAATGATCCCGATAATCAAGAAAAGGGACTGGCGCAACATTTGGCTGACAACGGAATCGATTGTCCCAAGTGCAAGTTCAAATACTCTTTGTCGCGAGGAGGTAAATTTTTAATTCCTATAATTTGTTTTATCTCAATATGCTGTACAAAAATAAGAAGTCACACATAATTTAAAAACTAAGCTTCATCCTTTATTTTGTATTTTTGAGCAAAGTTTTTTAAAAATGAAATTTATTACAAATAGGAATAGATGACTTTAGATCGAGGATTCGTAAGTAAAAGAAAAAGGACAACGTTAACGGATAACATTATTTTTAACCGACTAAGTACATTTCACAATCTGTCAAAAACCCTAAATGTTTCTTTTTATTTTTAGTACATATTTTTCACATAATCTTAAATTTTTAATGTTTTCAATGTCTCAACCATTTTTGGAGATCTATACTCACGTGTAACAACGCAAAATCACTTTGTAAATAAACCATAATCACCAAACGACCAAACCCTAATTACCCTTGATCAATTCGAAAATCTTACCGCAAATCTAATTCGCACACAAAATCTTTATCTCCATCCTCAGGCTGCATGCACTTCACCTGTAGCCAGTGCAAGTATGAATTCTGCTGCGGTTGTGGTAAGAAGTTCGTGATGGGAGCCAAGTGCGGGGTAAGCGCCTACTGCGCTAAACTCGGTTTGCATGCTCATCATCCACGCAATTGTCTATTCTACCTGCGCGACAAGGAACCAGCCCAGCTGCAAGAGCTGCTAAAGGAACACGGAGTCGCGTATGACACTGAGGGGCCCTCGGGTATCAGGAAATGTAGAGTTCAACTGCAGAAAGAGACACCAACCGGAGTAGTCGACGCCGTTTGTAACAACGACGTCGGTGAAGGGCACGCTGGATTATGCAGGTACGTTTTTCTCAAATTTATTTTTAAGATTTCGCGAGTTTTAAGAAATTTTTTATATTTCAAGAAGAAATTGAAATTTTTGAATGTGCTGTTAAAATTGTAAGTTGATATGGAAAAATTATTATGATTTTTTTTATAAATTTTTATTTTTTAAAATATAAAATTGTTTATTCAAAAAACTAAACATCAATATCATCAAACAGTTGCATACATAATTAAACTATTTATTTTATGATATTAATTTCGTTATTATTACAGATAGTAGTACGAGTTTTCTAGTTTTATAAAAGTATAAAAGTCAAGATTTTATTATACATTTTTGTGTCGTTGTTTTTTATTCAATATCATAAGTCTGGTAAATTTATCATACTCTTATGAATATTTATAAATAAAACTCTTGTTACTACCCAATCAATGAATTGTTAAAAGTAAATATAGAGGGAAAAACTACCTCACATTTATTGTTTCATATTATATGAAATAAAAACAAACTTGATATCAAGTTTTTAATAAAGTTATTATTTACATTATGATGAATAACATGCTATAATACAAAAATACTATTTAACGTTTAATAATTTCTTTATAATACTATAGAAAATAGTAGCGTCATAATACGATATTCATTTTGCCCTAAATATGTACCGCAATAAAATTAATTTAACAATTCATCGATCCTAATCAATCACAATTGGCTTTCACAGCCAAAGATTGAAAAAAACAAGTATAAATTCTTAATTTGCCAAAATCCGGGTGGCGACGTCCCTATCCCAGGAGCCATTACATCGAGTATCTCGTGCGTCTGGTCCGCCGGGCGCGCCTGGAGCCGCTGGCCCTGCTGAGCGTCGACGACCTCGAGACATGCATCTTGCGCGCCGGCCTGAAGCTGCCGGCAAACTGGTACGGCCGCGACCCGGTGGACTATCGGCAGGATCTGCTCGAGGTAATGATTCGGGGATTGCCCAAGTTAGATGCCTAAGTCTTAACCGTGTAGGGCCTAACTTTTCCCCCGCAGGCAGCACTACATTGAGTACCTGGCGGGCCTCGTGCTCAAGAGAAGGCTCGACCCTGTGGCGATCTTCGATTTGAACGACGCCAGGCAGGAGTTACGCCGCCGGGGAAAAGTGCCGCCTGCTAAGAAACAGGAAATGTCCGAGCAAGATTACCTCGACGCCTGCATTCAGGTGATTCTGACTTGTTCGTGTGCATGTCCAACAATTGCATCTCTATCTCTCTTTCTCTTCTTTATGTATAGATTATGCATATGTAGTTCTTCTTAAACTCAAGTTTTCCAATTACAGCAAACTGAAAAATTATAACTTTGTAAATAATACGAACATACATTTTTTATAAATTTTTTTTGTAAGAGATTATTGATATGTTGCATGTAGAGATGAATGTAAATAAAAATGCTCAATTCAAAAATGAATAACTTTACCGAATGATAAGCATGATCAATCTTTTATTTTTTTAAATACACATAAATGTTAAATTAAATGATATTATAATAAATTTTTTTGAAATGATTAAAAAATTTTTAAATTAACAGAAAAAATCCTGATTATGCACAATTTTAACATGTCTCTTTTATTACTTTTAAACATTAATGACTTGCGATAGTATTCAAATTTATCACTTTTTTTAATTAATGTACAATTTATTAAGAAAGTCATCATAAATAATGTTTATTTGAATTACTACAATTTATTTAGTCATTAATTGTTTAGATTACAAGAAAAAATGATACATTTAATAATAGTTAAAAAGAGATATATTTCGCCATCTTTTTAAAAATTAATTCATTTTTATACAATAATTATTAATTCCTATTAATAATTTGTTATTTATATAAAAAAATGTATCAATTTTTTTTATGGTTGCCAATCATATAAATAGCATTTAATAACACAATTTATTTATTTTTCAGATTGTACGAAAAGAAATTCCATTGGAGTAACAGAAGAAGCATTCAAGAAAGATTCATAATAATGTGAACATAATGTGCGTTTGAAGTTTCGTGATATTCACCAAGCTTGTCTTTTATTTATTTTACATATTATAAGATATAATGTTAAGATACATACCACATCAGTTTGTAGATAAGATACACAGCGATGATTTTTTTCTTAGCTAATAAAGTTCTTTGAGAAAATTGTTCAGACTTTTTTTTGACTTCTGAGCCTCACTACTATTTAACATACTATTAAGTTTACTTAAATTCAGTTTTCTAATTTTCTGAATAGGCGTCTCCTGTTTTTCTTTTGATTTTTTAATTTTTACAGTTTCAGAATTTAAAACTTTGTGTTTCACTACTATTTTTTCTTTAACATTAGGTGACTGAATGTTTGATACATTCAAACCAGCTGTTTTATCTTTAACCTTTTTTTTCTTCTTCTTTTGCGAAACTAAAACATTAGTTTTTTCTTCTTTCTTTGGCTTAAGTCTTTGTGGCTTTGTACAACTAATTTCTGTATTTTTTGAACAAACTAAACATTTAATAATAATTTTGTTCATTTTATTTTTTAAACTTTTCTTAATTAATGTTGCTTTAAGCCTTTTTAATTTATTATCTTGTGAATATGATTCCATTACTTGTTTAATTGACTTAGAAGGATTTCTACCAGGAATGACCCTAGTTTGAAAATTATTTTTGGTCCACAAAGTTCCACAATATGAACACATGGTTGATGGTCCAAAATTTTTTTTTGGTAGATCCACGGTCCGTGACAGCTGCCTACAACGTTGTCTAAAAGATAACATAACCTTATTTTATTTAAACATTCAAAATATTCATTCAATAATAAAGAGAAATTTTATTTTATAACTTACACATAATACATTCTTAAATTATTTATTCCATCTCCTTCCAGTTTTGTTAAACTTTTTATGCAATCCCACCAATGCTTCACTTCTTCCATGATTGTTTATTCAAAACATTCACTTTATATTTAATTATTCGTTCGTGCAATTAACAAAAATTATATATTTAACCTAAACTTACAATCAACTTTATATACATGGACCATGAGTCTGTAGCAGTGCTGGACTCATAACTGATAACATACATATCCAATGGAGTCAAAACGCTAACTTCAGACCACTCTAAGAATAGAGAGGCTCTCTAGTCTCTAGCCTCCCCATGCTTCCTGATGTCTTTAATGGTCTGAACTTAGTGTTTGGACCAGAGATGAGTATCATCTCTGGTTTGGACTCCATCAGATTCGAATATTATATTATTATTGAATGATAACGTGGACTTCAGACCGATTTCAGAACTTCCAACTTTCGCCGTCTTATGGAAATTTAACATTGCTTATGGCGCTATAGTTAAAGTTATTGTACATTTAGATTTTCTTCGATATATATATATATATATATATTTATACGCACAGTATATGTATATTGTGCGTAGTGCGTCACTTTGTCGTGATGTGCTGCGTATATGCTGTTACTGGTGGCGAAATCTATATATATGCATACACTATATATTACAACAATATAAATATATACTTTTGATGGCAATCGGTCGAAACGTTTGAATATCACTGATTGTATGCATCCAGTTTATAAAAACCAAAAAATGACTTTTGATAAAAAGTTGAAAAATTTGTCTTTGCTATAAGGATTTAGTACCTAATTTCCCAAAATTAGCAGGTTCATTTGATTAAAACATAAATTTTTGGCGCTTCCGTGTATTTAAATATAGGAGATGCACAAATCACGTGACTTTTTTGGCTACAAGTTTAAAATTATATTAGGAAATGTTAAGAAACACAAATTTTTCTAGTAAGTACCTACAAAAATAAAATTTTTTAAATTTTAAATTAAATTTTTATTAAATAAAAAATCTTGAAAGATTTTGTAAGACAAAAAAGTTTTATTTCTTTCAAATTGTATATGTATTAAACATAGTTATTAAATTTACAGTATATACTGATTAAAAGTTATTTCCATGTCGAGACTTCTAGCAATTGGATCAAAATTTGACCATAATTATTCATAAAAATATATATACACTTGTCATTTTATAAACACATAATTCTCAATCTTTTCACTCACACATAGCCATTACAAAGTGATACAAAATTCTTTGCTTATCACAAAACAGTTTGCTTTTCAAACGTTCAAACTGTCCGACGTATAA
Source organism: Eupelmus urozonus (assembly GCA_900480035.1). NCBI lineage: Eukaryota > Metazoa > Arthropoda > Insecta > Hymenoptera > Eupelmidae > Eupelmus > Eupelmus urozonus. The sequence goes on from UELX01000438.1 coordinate 36,790, forward strand.
ATGTATACCTTTGAGATTACCATACAAAATAAAGTATAAAATGTAGTAAACTAAGTACAATGAAAATAAAAAAATAATAAAAAAAATTTGAAGTAATGACTAATTTTTTCCTAATTATCTTTAACATTAATTTTTTAGTGCTGGATCAAATACAGGTACACTTAGTTCTTGGGTAGGTTGCCTATTCAAAGCACCTGTGGTTGATCCTTCATCTGAATCATTATCACTTAGTTGTGAAGGAGACAGTCTGCAGCCTTTAGCCAAATAAGTTTTTAATTTTCCTACACTGGCCAAAATTAATCCTAAGAATGGTGGCGATGGCTTCATTGGCCTTGACAAGTATTCTGGATGAAATTGTGTGGCAACATAGTATTCATGTCCTTCCAATTCAACAATTTCCATTCGAATATTTTCTTCATCATGACCAACAAACTTTAGACCCGAAGATTCCAAATCTTCAACATATTTTGGATTTACTTCATATCGATGCCTATGCCTTTCTTGAATGTATTCTGCATTTCCATATAGTTGCCTTAAAACAGATACTGGAGTAACAAAACGGGTTGACCTTTTTCCCAACCTCATGGTACCTCCCATATCTCCTTGGTTGTGTTCTGGCATATCAATTACTACAGGATTTTTTGTCTCTGCATCAATTTCTGTACTATTGGCATCTTCAAGTTTGAGTACATTTCTAGCATATTCAATTACTATAGTCTGCAGACCTAGGCAAATACCCAGTAATGGTTTTTGATGCTCTCTACACCATTTACAAGCTGCAATTTTTCCACTAATTCCTCTTTGACCAAAACCTCCTGGAATTATAACACCATCAGTGCTGCAGAGTTGCTGCCATGCTTTATGATATAATACAGGGTCACTTTCTTTTGATTCATCTTCTAAATGCACTGCATCAATGAATGTCAAGTTCAATTTGTAGCCTGATTTGATTGATGCATGTTGTAGAGCTTTTATTACTGAAGCATATGCATCCTCAAGTTTGGTATATTTACCAACAAGTGCAATATTTACACCTGTAAAGAAAAGTAAGAATTTAACAAAGATTTTATAAATTTAACTTAAATTTACATAATTTTGAGATCTTTATATGTATACAATAGTTTTTTTAACTTACTTTTTCTTAAATGATCAACACGCTCTGCAAGATTCCGCCATGTGCCCATAAATGGAAGTGGAAGAGGCATTTGTATATTTAATTGAAGTCTCTCATTTAAGTATTCAACTACTCCTTGATCTTCCATTAATAAGGGAACTCGATAAATGGAAGAGAGATCATGAATTGTAATGACTTGTTCAGGTGCTACATGACAAAAGTTTGAAATTTTATCCTTTATTGAATCGCCAATTGGCTTTTCTGATCTACAGATAATCAAATCAGGAGACAATCCCAGCCCTCTCAATTCCCTAACACTAGATTGTGTTGGCTTTGTTTTTGGTTCTCCAGTCGATTTAGGTGATGGGACTAAAGAAACATGAGCGCAGCAAAAGTTTTCTTTTTTCACTCTGAATTGGAATTGTCTGAATGCCTCTACAAAAGGCATGCCCTCGATGTCTCCTATGGTTCCACCAAGCTCAACTATACAAACTTCTGGTAGTTTGCCATCTTCTGTCACTGGCTGTTTTGCTACTCTTTCAACCCATTCTTGTATAGCATCTGTGATATGTGGGACTACTTGAACTGTTTTTCCAAGATAGTCACCTTTTCTTTCTTTCCTGATTACGTGTTCGTAGATTTTACCTGTAAAGTAATAATTTACTTGTTATAAAATTTAATTTATCTGGGATTTTTTAAAATCAAAATCTACATATCTTTTATCTATTAACAGGAAATTTTAATTAAATATTAGAATTTCCTTATTATCATAATAATATTAGATTATTAATCTATTTACTAATCTTATAATTAAAATAGTCCTTGGGATAGTGATAAAATTATTAAAAATGAACCAATCCAGAATAAACAATAATATTCTCATAATTATATTAATATTTTAAAATAGACAAAGACAAAAAAATAGTTCCAATGTTTAGCTGTCAAAGTGGTTACTATTTTTAAATTTTTAAGAAGCTATAAATAAATGACACTGGTTAAAAATGTATTAATACTTTTTTATTATTAAATCAATTCCTTTAAAAAAATATTTTTTATTTAATATATTCAGTTTCAAATTAAAATATTTCTCATAATATTCTCACTTAGCAAGTTAAATGCTTTTTTATTACAACATTGATTATTTATGTTAATGAAAAAATCTTAAACAAGAAATGAAAAATTTTTTACTTTGATAGTGCAGAAATTTTATTGTAAGAATTTGATTGGCTTTTCAAAATAAAGACATGATTTTTACACAAGGACTTTTTTTTAAATATTTTATGAATCATACATGATTCATGTACCATTCAAATGGTTAACATTGATAGTTACCTTAATATTTACAAATGTGTAATAATGTGGATAAAATAAAAAATTTTTTTACAAAATTGTATTATTCTTAAACTACTATATCTGTGTAACAGGTTTCTCAGAAGATGTACAAAGAACTATTTAGGCCAGATTTTAAATCCTGAAACTTTCCAAAGAGTACTTAATGTAAGCATTTTTTAAATGATTTGAATATTTAATTTTTATAATCTTAACTGAATAATAAGTAAATAAATATAGTAGAGCTAAAGATTAATGTATCTATAATTACAAAATAATCACCTGTTTCTAAATGCTGCACAAAATTAAGCACAACATAACTTTCCTAATTGTGCAATTACATAAAGTTATAAATAAACAAACAATATACTTAACAATTGCTCAATGTACAACATATTTCTTTGTACTTGGTAAAAATAGAAGCTAATCAAATCTAAATCCCATTTTCCTTCACAATAAAAAATTCCTATTTTCTCAAAACTAATTTCTATTCCATCAAATCAATCAACTCTAATAAAACGACAAAAACTTGTCTCAACTAACTTCATCCACACTACCAGCACTCCAACTCTCCACAATCTAATCTCCCAAAAAAAATCAGCTCTCAGCAAAAGATAAAACGGAGCAAAAAATCGAACCGCCCCTATAAAAAAAACCCCCACCTTCCAAAAAAACTCCACTCACACTCACCAGTCGTAATATTATTATCCTTGTGCAGCACGACGTCCAGGAACCTCTCATAATTTCCAAGGTCAAGATCCACCTCGCCCCCATCGTCCAGCACGTAAACCTCGCCGTGCTCATAAGGCGAGAAGGTGCCGGCGTCGATGTTGATGTAAGGATCAATTTTAATGGACGTGACGTGGATGCCGCAGGACTTGAGTATCGTGCCAAAGCTACTGGCGATAACGCCTTTGCCCACGCCGCTGATCACGCCTCCGGTCACCAGGATGTACTTCATCGTCGCTCTGTCTCTCGCCACGTGCTCCCGACCGAAGAATCCGGACTCTCTCAGAGACTGGCGCGTGCTGCAGCAGCTGTGGCGTCTGGCAGGCGGACATTTTTCTCCTCGTAAAAATAGCTGCGCGCCGGAGTTTTGCGAGAGCTACGCCAGCCGAGGAAGAGAGAGGAACACGTGGTCGGATACGACTTTGCAGCGTACTCGACTATAGCTGTGTTATATGTATATCGCGAGAGAGAGAAAGACAGTGTGCGGCACGCGCGGGATAACTTATCAGACGCCAGTCCGCGACTGTAGGAAGGAGAGAAGCCGCGAGAGACAACTGCGCGGCGCGGCAGTTTTTTTTCCTTCGATTTTTGCGTGGGGGTAGGTGTAGCAGCTATGTAGATCTGCCGCGCGCGCGCGCAGTTGGTTGCTGCCAACTTGCGCGCGAAAAAAAGCGGTGAGACCAGCTGACCAGGGATACACCTGAGCCGAGGGTGTTGTGGATGTCTTCTTGATTGTTTTAACGTGTCATGTGACTTTGGTGGATATATATGTTTTGTGCGATGATTAAAGCGTTTTTTTTTAGGGATAGGTAGTTCAGGTAATTTGCATAGAGGAAATCGTAGATTCAGGCGATTGGTGGAGGTTGTGGAGAGGTTTTTGCAAATTTGATTTTTCTTAGATGTTATGTTTTATTTTTTTTATGTAAGAGAATTCGACGACTAAAAAATATTATACTTCTTGTCGATTAATTATATTGCGGCATAAGAATTAATGGGTACGGTGCGCCATTGCAATTTTTGCACTATTTTAAGGAAGGTATCGAATGGTTAGCACTGACGACAGTTTTGGTGATTTTGAAATAGTTATTTTAAAAAATGGAATAGTTAATTTAATGTTGTATTTGGAAAAGTTCCACAGTCTTTGTGCAATTCTGGCTATGTAATAATGCGATTTTAGCGCACTTGTAAATTCGGAGCGCATGCGCATGCTCCAAAACTTGATACTTCAGAAATTCAACCAGAGATGTCGCTTCGAGTCTGTTCCGAACGGCAGCTAGTGCGTTTTTGCGGTCAATAGGGTAATCCGGATAATCTGAATAAGGAAGTGGAAAAGTTTACTTACGCACATTGAACGTTGCTGAAACGTTTCGTAAATTTGCTTTTATGAATGAGAAACATTTTACTTCTAAGATCCACAAACTTGACCGCTGTCTTATATAAAATTTCTTGATAATAGAATACTTATTAAAATACTCCTGAAAATATCTATTTATGAAGAGGCTATTATATAAATGAAAGTATATTGTAAAATATAATTGATATTAAATAAGATAATAATCATGTCTATAAACATTTATTATAATTTTGTTTATTCTAACAAGTCTAATAAAGTTTTAAAATTTTCTAATTTAGTAACTTTGAGAATAACAGTTTGTTATTATAAGTTACAATATCGTTAATTAGTAGTTTATTGTATAAACTTATGCATTTAGAATGATTAGTAATTTTATATTCTAACTGTAAAAAAATATTTATACCAAAATTGTAAAAATAACTTGAGAGGACTAATTTGAAAATTACCTTGAATGTAACGCATTAATTAAATTTATTTTTGTAACTTAAACGAAAAACGAACCTAAAGTAACGTTTTTAGACAGGCTAGAGAAAAAAATTGAGTGGCCGCAACAAAGAAATAAGTAACAAATGATACTAAAGAAATAATAAATTTCTCTTTGTTTTTTTTTTAAATATACTCTCTAAAAATTAAGCTTTAATCCACGACAAAATTTATTCTTTAATAAAATTTACTCTCTATTATAGCCCAAAAATCGACAAAAATCGGCAAAAGTTTAGTAAAGACTCACAGTTGCAAGATCAATTTTCTGAAAATATTTAATAAGAATAAACTTTTAAATATATTAAATGGTTAAACTTCATTCACCGAAATTTCAAACTTTTTATTAAATGTAGAAATCAATGGAAATGCTGAGTAAGAACATTTTATATTATAATGTTTTAAAAAGAGTGATTGTTTCTAAAAATCTATAAAACAAAATAAAATATTATTATTTGTAAATACTCAGAAAAAAAAGGAAAGTTGTGTAATAAATAATAATAATTCAAGAAATACGTGCAACGTGACATTTTTGAATGATACCTTCTCGTCTATGATGCCCTTATAATTATATCATCTAGATGGTAATATGAGCAAAACTGAATCCATCTTTTTAAAAAACAATAGAAAAGAGAATTGAAAGTATAGATTATTTTTAAAAAAAGACATAATTATAATTGATGGTTGTTCTTTTTTTGTACTTATTAAAAGATGTATCTCCGATGTTTAGAAATATTACTATACCAAAACTTCAAATTCAATTGAAGGAAAATACTAAAACTATTGCTTTAATGACTGATCGTTATAAGTCGCAATTATTAAAGGACAATAAGCTTTTTCGTGATACTTAAAATTAATTATCCGATTATCATATTACCAAAGAGGAACAAAATCGAGCAATAGATTTTGTTAATTTCATAAAAAATGATGATTTATTAATCAAAATGATCAAGATGATTTATTAATTTAATAACAGCACCCACTCGCAATGTAAGGTATTGATACCCAAAGTAAGTTTTATAAAATCGTAAGATTTATTTCAAAAAGAAATAAATATTGTAAAATAAAAATATGTACTCCTTACATGTCATGCAATAAAGAAATTTAAATAAATATAAATAAATAAATATTAAATTTTCTGCATAAAGAGTAATTTTCACTAATAAGTAATCGCATCTTCGTGTTATTAGTTTAAAAGGGTTATAATATATTTAAATTCAGGATTGCTTATAAATGAAAAAATTCAGTATCGAATTAGTAAGTGATATTTTAAGTAAAGAACTTCTACAAAATAAGCCCAATATGAAGCAATAAAATATTGAACATGTTTATATGGTATATATACAGTTTAATTCACAATCAACAATAAGATCAAGATCCTTTCAATAAATACAGGCTTAAAATATTTATTAGAGATATTTATCAAAACTCGATAGCATTTCGGTAAGTATTTAAGACATAATAAAACGATTATATTACTTTTTATCACATTTCATATTATTACAAAATAGTCGATTTTCAACAAAAGTATTTTGAATTTACTTTTAAAGTATTTTTAAAGAATTTACTTTCAATTCATTTATTACTTTTAATAAATGAATTTATCGTTTGTAAATGTAATGGGTATTGCAAATAATTGAAAACGATCTTTATAAATGTACCAGCGTTTCGACAGATTTTGTAAACAAAATTTTTTTCAAAATTTAAAATTGAGTATGTATATTTGATTTTTTTTTTTCTAAATTCTTAAATTATGAAATTTTCTTAATTTAAAGAAAAAACATTTCTTAAACAGTCAAATTTTGTCTTCGAAGATAAGATAAACAAAGTAACAAATTCATGAGACGAACATTTTAAATTAAGAAAAAGGAAGGAACAATCACAAATTCAAATACAATAATATAAACAATAGAATGATATCATTCTTTCTCAATACTAATATCAGTATTTTCCGTGCGTATCTAATCAACAAAAGAATCTTAATCTTAAAAGATACTTATTTGGAAAAGACACGAATATTACAATGTTATTTTTATGATTTAATAAAGAAATCGTGACATAAGCGAGGTTATCGGCCGATCTACGATCGTTTCGCGACGGCGACAATTGACACCCTCGCATTCATCGATCATCCGGTCGCCAAGGAAGCTAAAACTGGCTTTGCGAAAAAGAATGAAAAAAGAGATTCATGAATATTCCGATCGGCGGATATGATTATGCGGACATTACATAATAAAATTTCGCCATTGAAGATTTAATACTTTTGAAAAAATTGTAAGAAGCGTGTTTCTTTTAGATACACTTAGAAAGATTTGTAAGAAGGTGTGATTTCTTGTATAATTATGTAGCTATTATATTTATGATCTTACTGCGATACCACAGACATTTCCTAATAAATTAGCAAATATTTTTTTACATAATTGTTTGTAGATTTGTTTACTGAGAATAAAAGATTTTAAAAATACCTGTTAAATTTAGCATGGGTAAGTTGTTGAGTTTTAAATTAGCAAAAATACTTGATAATCACATGTTAAATAAAAAAAATTATTCATTTATTTATAGAAAGTATTTTTTAAGTTAATCCATAATGAACAATCTGAACTTTTTAAACTTAAATTATAAGAAGAAAGCTTAATTTATAATCAATAATTGGAGCATGAAACGGACAAAGTGGAGAAATAATTATTTCATTACTTTTATAAAGATAAGCAAACGCAATTAATGCTGGAAAAATTGCAAAAAAATATACGCAGTTCTGTAGTTATTTTCATTTTTCAAATGTGTCTGCAGATAATAATCGAACATGAAATTAATAGAGTAATAAAAAAATAGTGAAAATTGAAGTATATGATTCTAGAAACTAGTTAGACTAGAAATATAGCTTTCACCGAAAAATTAACAACATTACTTTTCAAAGGAGACACTTAATTAAGACTTTATAACTAGTATTTTTCTGATAATCTGATTCCGTATCCTTTTTATCTAAGCTAGTTTACTTATAAGTTTATTATGTTAAAGAGCTAATTAATTAGTACTATTAAAATAGCGTATAGGAATCGGTCAAGTAAACCTTGCTCAATGCTGCACATTTTATTAATAAAAAAATTCGCGGTAAAAATTAAATTTTGTTATGAAGACATAACGATACCCATTATGGTGTTTAATTTTATAAAAACAATGTCAAACTTTATCACCTATTTCCGGAGTCAGAAAATTTCAACTCTCTCCAGGCATTAAAATTTTTACTTTCCAATGTTATTTAATAAGGTTGTTTTGCTTTTATTAAAAGACTTTTTCCAGGTATCGGAAGTACCTTATTCAATTACATCTTTTATTTCATAAGTATGAATTTTCTATACAAACGACTTAATCTTAAAAAAGTGAAATCGTGATGAAATATCTTTTATACACAATCTAACAAAATCAGTTATAAATTTCAAAATCCTGGTATAGATCGAATCTCGTTAAGTATAAAATTAGCTTTAAAAATAAACAATTAATTACTATATTAAATTAAAAAACAATATTACAATTTATATTTAAATTATTTTTATTATCATATAAAAATGACTAAAATAGTTTACCCTAAACTCATACCCTAATTTGTATTTATCCTGTGTCTATGAAAATAAAATAACTAACAATTTCAACACGCTTTACAAAGTACACTACAGAAATCAACATTTAGTATAAACATTACCACACACAATCAAAATATTATGATCCACATAAAAATCAAAAACACCCAAACGTCAGCGCATAACAAATGACGCAAACCCTCACCCAACCTTATCCCATACCGATCTTCCATCTATCATTCGCAGTAATACCTAAAGTGTCACTCTCCCAGCCCCCTTCTCTCAAAAGATTCATCTCTTGTCTCACACCGAGCTCTCCGAAATAAGTAGATTACAGCCGTGGCCGAGGAAATAGCGCCGTGTAACTTTCGTGAAAGGCGGGCAGAGGCAGCAGGGAGGTCCGATTATACGCGTGCATATCCACGCGTTCCGGCGCACCGGCGTTGTGCTCCTGGTCATACCGATCTCGGTCACGTGACGGTCACTAAAATTTATGGTATGGTGGCAGGATGGTAGCAGGAGTTTTGGAACTTTGTATATGTATGGTTTTGGATTGGGTGCGTGGGTTTAGTGCGCAGTATTTGGTGAATGAAACGGGGGATATCGGTGAGCGAAGGTCGAGCGATTTTTTTGGTCAAGGTGTGGAGGAGCTTAAATGGATGAATGTTTTATAAGACAGAGATTGGTTGACTTTATGTATAGATTTTAATGGTTAATAATATGTGGGTTAGAAATAAAGTTTGTGTTTAAAGATTTTTGAGTGATTACAATGTTCTATACAGCAAAATTTACAGTTTCATATTCAGTAGAAGATTGAGATTGGTAAATAGATGGTGATATGATTAAAAGTAACGGTACTAAGAATTTATATGAATCTAAATCGATAAAATAATAATTATTTTAAAATAAAAGTATTAATATAAATAAATTAAATAAAATATTGTGCGTAAATAATAACGAAATTTGTAATCATAAAATAAAATAGTTTTTATGAGTTATTTATTAAATAGAAATGTACCTATGCAGCGCTGTTATAATGGTTGTGCGATTCTGTGTCACATATGTATGTGCAACATGTCTGGCTAATTCAGCTGTAACTACTTATTGTCAAAAAAGTCGTTTACGTATTATTGATTCTATACTGAAAGTATAATTACACTATTTTGAAGTTTCTTTTATCAATACTTTACAACAAAGGAATAAATTACATTAAAAAAAAAAAAATCTATCTATTGCTTTTTAAACTTGCATATCTCAAACAATAGAGCTAATACCTTTAACAATAATTTTCAACAACAGTACTCGTCATAGATCAGAATAACATTTCAAGATTACTAATTCTCCTTATAACTATTTTGCCAAGTAATCAACCGTCCTTACAATGTAAATCCATCAAATCCATAAGCCAAACACTTAATCCAAAAATACTCACGCTCTCCCAAATCACCAAACTCAGCTGCTTAGCATAATCAAGCCCCCAAACAGCAGCAACCAGCTAGCTTCCAGAACAGCAACAGGCGGCGCAGCAATCCTGACAGTCCTCTGACGGTCAGGTGCGCGGACCCCTGCCAGGTATCTCCCTCCACCTCCGTAAATCCACTCCTTCCACCACTCTCCTCTCAAACCAGCAGCAGCAGCAGCAGCTCCCAAACTCTCTCTTTTTCAGAGCTCTCATCGTCTCTCTCTCTCTCTCTCTTTTTCTCGCTGGGACTATAGTTCTCCGGGGCCGCTCTGCGTGTCAGACCGCCGCGGAAGCTCGAGCAGGTGGCTGCGCGCGCCAGCCAGCCAGCACCTACATATACGCATCGCGTTCTCTTACCGAAAGAAAAAAACAAGTTCTCCTGCGTGTTTCTCACACTATCCGTTTCGTTGTGTTCGCCAAAGTACTACTGTGTTCCGGTTAAACTGTCTACGCTCGAGCGTAACGGACCAGTTTTCGAATTTCCCGCTGCGAGCACGCTTCTCATCAGGATGATACACAAATCGCCTCGCGTGCACTAACCGATTCACACTACGAGCAGAGAAGCTACACCGATCATCGCTTGCATACCTAGAACAACAAGTCTCGCCCCGGAGCTGCTGTGTGCACGAGAGAGCAGCGCGCGTGCGTCGTCAGAGGTTAGAATCCAGAGGCCCCGAGGGAGAGAGAAAGAAAAGAAAAACGAGTCGCGTGTGCTCTGTGCGTGCTGTGCGTGTCTGGTTTCCGGCTCTGCGAAGAGCAGCGCGCGCGCGGTGACTTCAACGCGCGTATAGAGAGCAGAGAGAGAGAGAGAAATTCGACCGATGACCTTGATTACATAGGCGGCCGCGCGGCGCCCGCGCCACTGCTGCGCTGTGCTGCCGTATATACACTCTGGTCGTCAGGTGTTTTTATCGCACCGTTACGAGGAGTCAGGTTTGTTTATTGTTTTGTGTAAAATGGGGTGAGGGCTGGGGTTATTGGGGAAGGAGGTTGGGGATTTGAGTTTTGGGAGGTGGATGTGTGAGTATACGATGGGAGAGCGAGAGAGCGCCGAGCGCTCTTCCTTTTTTGTGGGTCGAGCGGCGGTGTTGTTGTGAATGGAGCTGGGTGTACGGGCTGTCTCCGCCGGATTGTTGGGATGGGATTTGAGTTCTCTTTTTTTTAGGCGGGGAGAAGATCGTTGTTTATTGTTTTATTTTTTTTTTTATATAATTTTTTTTTACAAGGTCGAGGAAAGATTGAAAAAAAAAAATGTTTGGTACCGATTTAGGAGTGAACGTGCAAAGTGTTTTTAATCGTTAAGAGCTTCGATCTATCTTGAACGGCATGATAATTATGTAAATCAATAAAATAAAAATTAATATAAAACTCTTCAATGAAAGATAAAAAATAAAAATTATTCTGTTTTTAGGTCTTTCTAATATCTCAAACGTAATCGTACGTTGACTCGCAATCCCATTCATAAAATCGTTCAGTCATGTATTTAACAGCCTTGTATTTATTTCAGTTTTTAATTTATTCGACTTCCTGTAATATTTCAGAGAGTTGAACCAGTTGTATAATAAGACTAAACCGCTTTAAAACAATCTCACATGCATCGCAGCCTCATTATCTTAAATGAATTTTCAAAATTTTAATTGGAGCTAAGCTAACAATTAAATAATTAAAAGCCACGAGCAAAACGTACATCCGCATCAGAACTCCTTCAACGTCGACGATTCATTCACAACCGCATTTGCCAACACGTTTTTTTTTTATCAGCATCACTTTTTCTTAACTACAAAAAAAAAATTATGCAGCTTCATTTTTACATGCTGATTTCAGAAAGAAAAACTCGCTAAAGCACGAACTGCAATAACATACAAATCGCGTCTATTTCCTCCAGCACTAACTAGACGCATGCATAAAATATCGCTCGGACATTGTCTTAACAATCATTCACTCCCGCTTCTGCGAAAACCGAGCTTCAGAAAATCTCTCCCCACCACTTGCCTGTATTCATAAAACTCTACCCAACGCAAAAAGCCAGCTCGAAAGAGCAGCGTTAGTTTTTCCTCCCGTCTCGTAAAGCTCAACAAGCAAATGCACTTCTCTCCAGCGCGGGAGTTACACTCGACTAATTCGCTCGTCGGCGTTGATTACAGCTCGCGTAAGTACACAGTTTCTCAAGGCCAGCTCGCTTTTTTTTCAATTTTCTCTAGAGACTCGGTGCTTTGATACTTTATGGCCAAACTAGGCTCGAAAGCAATCGGCTGATCTTGGAACCGTTTTCAGCCGCAGGTGAGAAATTCGCGTGCGTTCTTTTTTTTTCTTTTCGAAAAGAGGCTTATCGAGTAATAATATGAGTCACGGCGCTCGGGGCGGTGAGGATCGGACAAGTGCCTGGCGTGGGATATTTCCGAGGTGCGATGCCGCCCGAGGAAAAGGAGAGAAAACGGAAGGCACGCGCGGTTTTTTTTTTGGTGGTTTTGGAGATGAGACAGTGGGGCACGGGCGTTTGGTTAATGAGATTCCAAAGATGTTGAGAGAATTGTGGTATGGGAAATGAGCTGGTTTAGTGGATTAAATTTGTGTAGGTGGAGTTGAGGCCTGGTGTGGGGATCTCGTGATTTTTCCATGGATTTCTCGTTAAGATCTGAGGATTTGATTGGGAGGATGTACGGTTAATGTTTATATGTTGAGAAGCGAGTCTAGAAATGGCTTTGGTATCGTGAATCATATGTGAAGCTTTAGTTGGTAAATGGTCTTTTGCTGTTCATGAAGTAAAATATTGGTTGGATTTAATTTTAGTACTTTTTGTTTTAAAGACTTAAAAAAGGCCCTAATGGTTGTACTATCAAGATTTATAATTTAAAATAGCAATGTTTCAAATATCTAACAACATTATTTTAAATAATAAAAATTGATAAAATTTTGGTGCGTTTGATATTGGTACGTTTTAAATTTCCAAACTGCACTCAATAATGATAGAGTCATCTATATTATTACCTTTTTATGTAGTTAAATTTAAAATAGTTTAAAATATTGCAAGCTTTAATCAATAATTTATAAATAAATTATAGAAACGAATTAAATCTAGAATTTGAAAAAAAATAATATACTTATTTTAATGATAAAAAATCTATGAAAAAAAGGACTTCAGAACATAATCGTGGAATTCGAAATAAAAAAATATCACTTAATTTCTTCAAAACTACATCCCGTAACCTACATCCTACTTATCTGATCATTCCATCTCGCTATATGAATTATTAACTATCAAAACTAATGCGGATTTCTCATCTCGCCAGCCATGAAATCCACATAACCCGCGATCCACCTCGGCATTTCTAGAAACGAGAAACTCCCAATTAACACGGCGCAAGCTCTATAGAATACTTTCAAAATAATTTTCCTCTCCTGCATTTTTCACACCATCTACTGACCCGCTTAAATTTTTACGTCGCCCGTCCACCCGCTCGTAAAAGGAAAATCATTTGTAAACAGGGACGAGGCCTAGACTCCCGCGTCCAAAATTAACCATTACTCAGCAAATCCGAAAGTTATTCCCAGGCACTAAATCACGCTCGAAACTGCAGACAAACAAACATAAATAAGCTCAGGCGTCAGGCGCAAAAAAGCACAATGACATTCCGCGCGTATCGACTAATAACGCCTTCATCTCGACAAAAGCGCGCGCCGCTATCCTGAATTCATCTCTCCAACGGCGAAATATTCGCAAAGAGAAAAGGAGAGATTATGCCGTAATGTTTAATCACGCGCATTAGCCCAGAGGTGCGAAAAAAGCCCGGCGACTTGTCGATTTGGGAGAACGGCTGTACTCGAGAAAGAGAGGAATTCCGCGCCTATCGTAAATCAATTCTCCGCTGAGGATATTTGCATGCAAAACGTGTCGGCGCGCGACGGATGACGACGAAAAATCTACATGTGTGCGACCGAGAGAGCTGGGTTATACTGGTTAAGTGCACACGTGCTCCATTCAGCGCTTTCCTTATCCGACTTTTCTGCGCGGTTAGATGGACCGGATTGCTTTTTTCTCGGCTGGTGTATGACTGCAGTTTCGAGACAGTAAACAATAATGGACATTTTTTAGAAATTGTTTTTTGATGGGGAGTAAATGTCTGAATATAAGCTGCGTGGGCTTAATATAATAGAATATACTGAATACGTTACATTTATCTATAAGCAAATGGCTTATAGAGAAAGTGAGACCACGTCAAATATTAATTTTAAAAAATAATCAGTGCCGCAAGCTACATTAAACGAGCTTAAATTTATCGCTCCAACTCATACCGATCACAGACGCGTGCATTTTTAATCCTCTCTCTATATATCAAAAACCCAAGATCTATACCACGCTACAAGCGCAAAGAAAAATCTTCAACCCAGACACACTCACCCTCGATTATAACCTCAAAAAAAAACCCAACACAACAAAATATCTCTCGCAAAATCCATTTACTTATCTCTGGCTCTCGGCAAGCTCGTTGGGAAAACGGAATCGATGTCGCGCCGATGATTTCAAGAGTCCGAGGCGCGCGCCTGTTTATGTACCGAAGGTGTGTCCATATTCTATAACCGGAGGCGCTACATAGGAGGCCTCTCCCTTTCTCTCTCAAGCGTGCGCCTGCTCTCGCCTCGCGCAATGTGCGTCTTATGTATGTGTGTGCGAGACGAGCGCGCGCCTATGCTCGGCCTGCTTTTTCGGGATTTCCGTCATTCTTGGGATTGTTGAGACGTTTGCGAATGGTTTTTATTGAGGGGATGGAGAGGTTATGGGAAAGTGTCTGGACGGACTCGGCATGTATCTACTTGCGGGTGTTTGACGGTTGATCGGTGGTGGATTAGATGGTTTGTTGAATGTGTTTGATTGCGTAACTTCTTTTTTTTTGTTGGTGGCTGTAAATATTTAAGATTGCTTTTTTTTTTCAATTTGTTACTAGAGTATTTTTTTCATTCGTGTGACATGACTGAAAAATGTTCCTGTACGGATTTAGAATACGTTATGTCAAAGTTACAACTGAACTTTAAAAATTTTCGTATAATATTCCGATACTTTGAAAATATGTTACAAAAATTCAATAAATAAATTTAGTAAATAGGATACATTGAATAATCAATACAATGTGTACCGCATCGGCTTGATTTTGTTTACACTCGACACAGATTATAAACATTTCCTCCGCGTCTACTCTAAACCACAAACACAGTCACCTTAACTTCTCCATCTTACAGAAACAATTCCTATTTATTCCACATCCATCCCAACAAACAATCCACCTCAAGCTCCCCAGCCCAAAAACCCAATAAACTCTCTCAATACCCACATAAAACCCAAGCGATTCCCAACCAAACCCACCGCCGCTCCATCCTATACAACAAACCAGCTCGCTCCACTCGGTCATATCCTTTCAGTCTCCGCTGCCCGCTCGGCGAATACATTTCGCGCGCATTCCGCATTAGGTCGCGGGGAAAATCGACGGCTATGTAGACCAATTGCGCAGCTCGCGCTGTGTCTCGCCTGTGCGAAAATCCGCGCTCACGATGGGAACGCCAGAGAGGCAAGATTATTTTTCGATCGGCTTTATTTATACGTCTTTTTGCGCATAAATGTATATAAAGCCGTGTCGCTCGTGCGAACTCGCAGTGGAAGGCCGACGCTGTGTAGCAGGTGAACGTGAAATTTTCGCGGACTTTTTGCGAGAGTGCAGAGGTCTCTTGAGCAAGCTGTCGATTGTTTCGCCGGAGTGGAGAGGAAAATAGCGAGCTAGGGTATATACATATAAGCTGTTTCGTGCTTTTTGTTTATGCGGAATTTGATTTTTGTGGATTGGTGATTTTAGCTTTTTGTCGGTGAGATTGCATCGGCCTGGATTCGTGATTTATTAGCCCGGTTTTCGAAATTTTAATAAGATTACTGCGGAGGAAATTGCGACTGGTTTGCAAGCAAAAAATGTCAATGTTTATATCAGTGTAGTTGTAAGTGATTAGAAAGTAATCGATGTATCAAGAGGTAAATAGCTGACAAATTGAGATTATAGATTTCTACTGATGAGTCGGGATCCGACTGACGACTATTTCAATTTATTTATGTTTTCTCGTGAAAGTCTGTATTTTACCTGACTTATTAGAAGCTTAACGATTTAATTAATTTTTATTTCACTTTCGAGCAGTCACGAGACGTTAATTTACAAGAATTGACAGTAATTCAAACTAAACGTAAAACATACGCAACGGATTAAGAAAACTTTTTAAATTTAATTTAAATCTGTGTCTGCGAGATTTAAAAGTAGATCGACCGATCAACGTGACATTCGATCGGTGACTAATTCTTCAAGGATTCGATATTTTACTTAACGTTGTAAATATATGTCCAGCTGTCGATCTACTTTAAGTAGAAATAGCCGAGGCGTGTAAGACGGTAAATACTTAAGATGCGAATTCTTAACTTTCCTTGTGAGAGTTTAAAATTTGACGAGGACATTCTTTACGCTTTCGGGCTTCTTCTATTTTAGCTTGTTATTTACTTTTTTTATTTATGAACGTCTTCCTTTTGTTACTAATTAAAAATTTAACAGTAATATATCTATGTCTTCAATTCATACTATATAATGCTACATGTAATTATTAAATGTCAATTAAAAAAATATATTACCGATTGTTATACTACGGCTGTTGAATTACAAGAGATGCACTTAGAAAAAATATCAAAATTCAAATTATGTACTTTCTTTTTTCCATACAATGCAAGCATTTAACTTAATTATCGACTGCAAGAAAGTCCGCAGGCAAGATTCATCAGTAGAAATGTAGAAATTTTTTTTTCACTGACACCGTTTTTATGCTTCGAGTACCTGACAAAGTACTGCTTACAGCTGTATTCCTTGTTGAAATATAGTGTAAAAAAACAGAAATCCATTCATAAGAAAACTTTAATTTACGCATACCATCTTAATGCACTATAGTATTTGAAATTGAAAGCTTCTATTTTAATGACGGGGAATCTGAAACGTGACATTCAAACGACATATAACCACTAATAAAGTAAATGCATAATTGTATGATTTTGTAATGTTGCCTAATGGTGAATTGAAAAGTTTTCAACTACCTATAATCATACGTAGCAGGTTTCATTTTTTTTATTCTGAAATTGAAATGAAATGTTTCAGAAAACATATTCTCATTGCGTGTGTAGCGAAACCAGAAACGAGGACTGCATAACAATCTTTATGATTTAGCTAATTTACAAAAATTTGATTTGAATTAATTCATTAACTTAATCTTAAAAGTAAATTTGAATGAAATTCTTTCACACACTTTTCATTCCATTACCTAGAAATCCCATAAACTTCCGTGATAGTCTTACCTGCATCTCCACATGTAGATACATAATATCAACTAATTTTCATACATTAAAATCATAAAACAATACCCTTACAAAAAGAACAACATCATTTTTTCTCCAAACACCCTTTCATTATCCACCACACAACGATCCAATCTCATAACTCCAATCCAAAAGAAATTGACGCAATCCATTCGACCGACAAAACAACAGCTATATCCTCCAGCCTCCCACGCGCCTCGCGACAAAATCAATCAACCGCACGCGGCGGATAGGTAATCGACCGCGAAAGCCAAAAGCAAAGAAAAAACGTCGAATCCTCTTGGCGCCAACCACTTTTCGCGATCTCACACCCACGCTCTGTATATCTGTATGAGAAAGAGAGAGAAGAGATCATCGTCCCTCGTGTGTCGCAATCGGTAATAACCCTCGATCGTTCGCCTCTATAAGCCGAGGTGACTGCGCTAGCACGCGATTACCCATTTTTAGGCACGCGCGCCTGAGCGTGTGGGCAGCGCGCCGAAGAGTGGGCATCCCGAAGGGGGCCTTGAAAGAGAGAGAGAGAGAAAGAGAGGATTGTGGGTGTGAGTTGCGGTAGGAAGTCGCTGGTGAGCGGATTGTAATTAGCGGCTTTAAGGACCTTGGTGGTATTTTAGAGATTAGCGAGGGGCTGGGATTTGTGTGTGCTGATTTTCGGTTTGACGAGAAGAAAGTAATGCCGGAGGAAAGTTTTGACGGCTGTTGAAAGGATGAAAGTGCGATGGATTGCTGGTTGATCGATGATCTGGATCTTGGAGAATGAATGAGTACTGGTGGCTTTTCAGGAGATGTAAGAGGAGGTTTGATTACTGATGCCGCGTAATTTTGTTCGATGAAAAAGAAAAGCGATTTTAACGGTGATGTTGAACATTGCTGAAGAATTAGTTGAGTTGATTAAGTTTGGGAAAATTGATTTGGTAATTCTTGATGATAAGTGAATTATTTCTAGTAAATTTTTCACTACCAGTATTATGCTTAATAATCTATTCATAAAGAAATCCAATAGATTTCTTATTCTTATAACGAATTTCTAAAGTATGAATAAAGATTACGAAAAATTAATAATCATTTCTTGTTAAAAATGATAATGTCAAATTTATATTATGTTCATTTTGAATATATAAAAATTGTCATAAAATTGTGTGTGTTTTTTAGAATATTTTTTTCTTTTCTAATGGCCAAACAAGTACAATTTGAATAAGTCATATATAGCTCTGAGATTTATGTTATATTGTTCGTTTTAACATCACTGACTTTAACGTTTTTTAATTAAGGCGTTCTGCTAATCACTTTAGTCACTATAAACTCTAAAGCAGTTATTTCTGGCTGCGTCCTAGTTTGCGCTTTACGCTTGAAATTGAATGAAATGTATACGTAGGATATAGGCTCTGAGTCACAAAATAATTCTTTTGCTAAGCTTGAGATATTTACGATAGAATAAAAATTATTTTAAAGTCACAAGTATAACGTATTTTTAGAAAACAACAAGGAAAATACTCAGACAGTTTTTAATAATATTTACATAAAAGTAAAAACCTATGACATTAAATTATAATTTTATAAATCAAAAATCTAACGAAATGTTTACTTTTTATGAGTAAAGATACTATTTAAAATATATACTTCTTAGCCATTTGAATTGAAGATAATTTAATTCAGGTAAAATTTTGAAGTGTCTTGTATTCAATCACATAATTTCGAAATGGTCATGTTTTAATCAAACACATTTTTCAGACATACTAGTGTGGGTGGTATCCAGAGGTTTATAAACTCATTACTTTTCTACTCGTTTGCTTTTACGTTAACCCTAAATCTTAATTCCAGAATAATTAATACTCAGTTTTCATTTATGAAATCAATTGTTCTTTAATAAATAAATACTACTCGTTTGGATTATATACGTAACTTCATTTGTGTGGTATAGACTGTTGGCATATAAACTGACTATTATTTAAATTGGTACAATGAACTATTAATGAATACAATGTCAGAAAAACAATGTAATCTTTTTTTTACAATTCTAAGGACAATAAGAGAAGTAATTGATCAGATTGCTTTAACTGTCAAATAAGTTTTTTTATCTATTATTTTTTGTTAGTAGCTATTGTATGTAAAATAACGAGTTTGCGGTTAAACTGAACTTCACCTTATTTACCAAAATACCGTTAATTACTTCTTTCGGAGTTAAGAAACGAAGAATTATTCAAATTAAATCAGAAAGAAGACGATTTTACGGAAATCATTCACGCACTATAAGCATATTCTGTCGTCATTCTTTACCGGCATTCCGCATTAGTTATTCTATTACGTTCGAAGCTATAAAAGGAGCAGAAAAATTAATTTTCAATCTATCATACCGCGCATAGTTCATGAAGTTTATTCAACTACAAAAGCGTTATAATTTTAAAAAGAATTCTAGTTATAAAAAAAAAAATAATGAATTAAATAATTTTATTAAAATTTCCTTATATATATTTACAAAAGAAAATGTATAAGAAATTTTCTTTTGGTACCTAAAAAATGAAAAGCGACGCTGCTAATTAATTAACCAAATAATAAAATTTTATCATTAATTAATCTCCAACTTTATTTTGGTCGATTCCCCGACACCGACCACCCGATCGCGTCTTATCTCAATCCTCTCAGATAACCCCGCGCCGTAAACAGCTAAATTCCGCTACCAAACTCGCCGAAACTTCACTTTCACCGATTCCAATAAAACCAGCCGATATCCCATCCCGTCTCTCAAACGCGCAATTAGCCAGCGACTTTCATTCGGGCACGCATATACACGTAAGAGAAAAAAAAAAGCGAAATAGTAGGCCATCGCGCGAACTTCGCCTACTTTCCCTAAACCCGCTATTCACCGACAGCCTTGTCAATGCCAGCGAGCGATTATTCACGTTTTCCAAATCCTTTATCATTGCAGAGCGAGGAAAATGAGGAGGTCGACGAATCGCGGCAGAAGCAGCGAGACAGCAGCCTTGAGGCGAGGCCGATGCGCCGAGTGAATCTTCGGAGTCTGAGGTGAAAGGAAGCCCCGGCGGATCGGTTGCGCGCAGTTTCAGCGAGGCGGGAGCACCAGGAAGAGGAAGAGGATCGTCCGAGGATCGCTGGAGATCCGGAATATCAAAGTAAGCGAGAGGTGTTTCGTTGGTCTTTTAAATTGTCGATTGTCCTTCGGTCGGTTTTGTTTTTTTTACTGTTATTGATGGAACGATCGGTAGAGAGGTGCTGTGATGTGTAATTATCTCATCATCTTATGCTGGAGGTATGCTCATTGTAAATCAGGAATGTGTGGCATAATATTAATATAAATATGAGAGTGTTCAAGATTTTTGACCAGTCATTATGCAGCCCTTGGCCTCTAAAAGGCTCAATTATTCGTTGCATCATCAGTGGAGCGATTTAGCACTAACTTGAATTGGTAAAGTGAAACGCTAAATGATCTAACATTAGAGGTGATGATGATGTGTAATTTACTGTAGCATCAATTCTTAAATCTCTAGTGATTGTATAAAAATCATTAAATTAAAATATATATATGCTGCAAATAATCAGTTCTCATAAATCAAAGTAGGAAATACAAGGAATGATTTATAGTATAAGTGCAAGGCATTAGAACCTGTATCCTTATTTTTTACGTGGTCGTACAGTTTCTGATTGTGGTGTATGCCACTTTTCTCAAGTTACATCGATAAGCGTATAACAGTAGTATGACATTGTGCAATAAATTGAAAAAAATGACTTCCAATGCATTTATTTGATAGGTAGGCCGATTTGAATTATTTTACGTACAATACAAATAAGTTTTGTTTATAAAGGAACATTCAATAAATATCCTTTAAAAAAATTTATCAGTTTCAATGATAAATTCAAATAAACGACTGCAAATAGAAAGTATCTTGTTCGAAAGCGTAAAGCATGAAATAAAATTTAGAATCAAGCAAAAGTCTTACATCACGATTTCATCCACATCATCGTCAAACTATTATTCGCCCCCATTCGGCACCTGATTATAGAAACCAACAGCCATCGTCAATTTCCTGTATTGAGCTCATCTAATAATTAACGGAAATTACTAAGCTTCAAAGTCCCGTCCATGAGATCACACACTTAACTAGGATAGAGCCCATCCAATCTCCATATAGTCACAGTCGAGCACCTTTTAACAATACCAAAATTTCGATGCAAGGTCTCACGCCCCATTAATCCACGCTCTGTTTCTTTTCAGGTGTTGTACATTCGCGTCCAGTAAAATGTACCGTCCAAATTTCTACGAGAGCACGTGTCTGCGTTGCCAGCAGACGGTCTACCAGGTGGACAGGGTTGGTCCCTTAAAGGACTTCACGTTCTTTCATTCGGGCTGCTTTAAGTGTGCTATATGTGGTACCAAACTTACTCTGAAGACGTATTACAACAATCAGCATACGATCAACGATAAGGAGGTTTATTGTAGCAGCCATGTGCCGAAACCTGGTCCAGGTACTCTGGACGGTTCCAGTGTGGGTATCAGGAGTGCCCTGAATGTACCGAGGAGTGGTTATGTGAATGAACAGATTAGGGCGGGTGGTTCGCCTAGACCGGTCTACCCTCACTGGTGAGTTGTGACTTATTTATGATTTCTTCTGGATATTTCATAAAGAATAAAAAAGCTTAGAATTATGTTGAAGCATTGCAAATACGTTATTCTTGTTGTTTATATACGTTGAAAGTTAGCAAATATGATGTGGATCTATCGAAAAATGTTATATTTTGAATGTATACACTAAGAGTCAAGAATGCTTATAATTGTTCATCAAATTCGTCAAAGTTCATCTACGATTTTTTGTGACTCAATGTTAATTTTTAGCTACGACAATGCAGACTCGCCAGGCCATGGCAGGCAAATGAATGGCCACGGTTTGTCGTCGCCAAGCAACATGCACCGCGATGGCCACGGCACAGGAGGCTCATCACCTTATAACCATAATCACAGCTATAACAACGACGGTTACCAATATGGTAGATTCGACGCGAGTGCCCTGCACATCGCTCATGCCCTCAAGCAAACCGAGCTGCAGAAGGGCTACAGTAAAGCCAGGGAGAAGCCGATCGACTTTTATCTGGTGAGTTGGCTACTTTTTCTATTGTAATTCTTTCATGGTGTAGAGATATGTGTTAGAATTCTTTTGATGAGGTATCGGTACATTCGCCAATTGAATATCAATGTTTGGTTCGATTGATCGAATTGAATGATACCATTGTGACGTAGGAACTAATATAAATAACGTCCCGTTGAATATAGTTGCAAACGTATAATGTGGCCGTGGTCAGAATATATATTAGGAGATTGAGGATAAGTGAAAATTAGTAAAAGTATGCTGACCCAGAGTTACACTTCTAGATCATGAATTTTTATTTAGATTACAATGATGGTTTGTTTAGACCGGATAGGTATTGGTTGGCTCAATTTTTAAAACTTTTATTAAAAAAGATGGTAATTTCAATAATATTGTTCCAGAAATGTTCAACATACTATAAAAAAAGCTGTTAAATCACTTTAAATCCCAATCAAAACTGAAAAATTGATCCATTTACTTCTGAGCCACTCGTATTCAGGAAAAGGCAGCATCCTATAAAAAAAGCTGTTAAATCATTTTAAATCCCAGTCGAAACTGAAAAATTGAACCATTCGCTCCGGAGCTACTCGTAATCCTACATTCAGGAAAACGCATCGAAAAAGGCTCTACGAACCCGCTTGATTACGCAACTTCTGCGCCCAGCCGTACACCACACGCGCAACAAGTGACCACAGCAGGGAGAAAGCGAAAAAAAGCTAGCCGCTAGCCGATTTTTCGGTCCTGATATATCCACGTCCACGCCATATTCCACGCACCAGCTCACAGCAAAAGCTATATCAACACACCTCGAGTACTCTGCTACCGTTCATTGTCCCTGATCGTCCATATCGCCAACCCATCTCCATGAAAACCATCGCCAACGCTGCATTAGCATAAAAAGAAGCCGTCATCGTCGCGCGCTACTAATTTTTCCGGCGACTCCTTCGCATCTATGCTTTGCGGCAATGGAACACAGAGCTCGGGCTGTTATCGATAAGCCCGAGCGTCACATTATCCACACGCACGTGCGCGTTAAGCCTGCGTACTATATCGGAACTGTGTCGCGAGTTCGGCCGAAACGATATGCAGGAGGATATACATAAAGTTGAATGGGTGTAGTGCACCTGCCTTCTATATCGGCTCTGCGCCTTTTGTCGGGACGAGGCATAAAGCCGAGGAATAATTCAGAGCTGTAGGCTGCTGAGTTTATACGGCGAAGCGTAAGCTTTATCGATGAATGCGAATGGCGCACTGGCCGAGGTCGTAAACATGACTCGGGATTTATTTGTTTTCCAGCCGGTTAATGGAATTTATATTTAGTGTACTGGGGGTTTTTCTAAATGGATTCGCTGCTGTGTGGATTTAATTGATATTTAGTGTATTAATTGTGTATTGATTGTAGAGTGTGTTAGAAAGCTGACTAAAAGATGTTAAAGTAATTTTGAAGTATGCTGTATATGTTAATGGAGCATTTGAAATTAACAAAATTACGTCCGATCGCAACGTTTGAATAAATTATCCCCGACGTCTAATAAATATTCCCCCGATCCCCAGAATAATAACGCACGATATTCCCCTCGTAATAAATTAATCGCAGCACAATAAACCACATCAAAGCATAAAATTTGTCTACCTCAAATCTCCCATCGCGAGTTATTAATCTTCCTGCCTCGGCCGATGAAAAAAAAAAAAAGGCAATTTCACCCGAGAGCTCGCCTACCTACAGCCGCGCGCTCGGCTTGTACAATCACTTTTTTTTCCTCGCATCGGCGTGTTTTCCTTGCGCGGAATTCCTTCGCCCGCGGCAAGAGCACATAACATTTGAAATCTCGTTCCGTATTCCACGGGCCGCGTATATATACATTTTCCACACGCGGAAACCCGTACGGCTTTGCGTTACGAAACTATATCGGACGCATTTCTGTATAGGCCAAAGCGGCGGGCAAAGCTATGCAGCCGTTCTTAATAGCATAGAGACGGGAGAGCCGTGGATGTGTCTGCGTGTGTTTTGTATGTGCAGACGTGGGTTATCGGTCGGTGGATTGGACATTAGGTGACTTGTGGTTGTGTGAGTGTGTATATATAAGGAGGCGAATTTCTCTGATGGTATTTCGTTCGCTAACTTGATTTTTGATTAATTCTTTGTGATAGTCGCGATTGTTTGGATTTCAATTTAATATTGAAAGGTTATTTAAGATTACTTATTAATTATATGGTCTTATGTAGGTAACTAATAAGCTTTAATGAAGGCTTAATTGAATTATACCTTCATTAAAGCATTTTAATTACTTATAATTATTAATTCGGCTTTGACAATTAGTCACCTAGTCCTACGTGGAACTTAAATTTAAGCTAATTAATTTCAATACCTTATTAACTTTCTATTTAGCTTTGTATTCAATTATACGTATTAATCTAAACGATTGATTAGCCATTAGTCTCCTTCCTTCAAGAATACAAGGTAATAAACTCTGGCGAGAGAAGATAATACAATAAAATTTTTTCAACAATGTTAAATCTTTTCATAAACCCAAACTTTCTTCCACGACTTTCAAATACCACCAAGAAAACACTCCCACTGCAAAAAGCACCAATCGCATAAACAAAATCCAATCCAATATCCGCGGCAATCAAGCCAAACGAAAGTAAGAGAAAAAAAAAAGAAGGCGGCACGAATTCGCGCATAAAAACAGGGTCAAGCATTCCTTGCACGCGCGCCTCGGCTCCTAAATGCCCGCGCGAAATTCGAGCGTATACATAACTAATGCACACGTGCCGGCGAGTACACATCCGGAAACTGGCGAACGTGTGCTTGCTTAGTAGCCGCTGGAGCCGCGCCAGGAGAAATTCCGGCTGGAGACACACCTGTTGCAGCTTCTACCGCGTCTGAATGCGCGGCGAGTGTTTCTGTATGTATATGCGTTTCTCGCAGACTGGGGGCCCGAACTAGTGCACCGGGTTAACTGTGCGCGCGGGAGGAAAGTGCGGAGATTTCACTCGCGCGCGAGTCTGGGTATTTTAATGCTTGCTAGCGCGCGGATTCCTTTTGATGTTTTTTAGCGCTGGGACGTCGGTGGGTTTTTTTTGGTGATTCGGGTCGGAGGTCGAGATGTGGTTTTTGGTGTTATTGGGGAATGGTGATGCGATTAGGAGATGCGTGTTAAAAATAAAAATTTTTATGAAAAGTATAAATTTTATTTTTGTTATTGATAGTTTTGGGATTGAATTTTTGGGTAGATAATTGATAAAATAGAAATTTTTAATGTAGATTTTTTTATGGTATAGATTGTTTGCTATGTCATTTTATGAATAACTATTAAAGAGATCTGTAGATTGTAGCATTTTAGACACAAATTCTTTTCCCATAATTATAATGTATGATCGACAATAAATAAAAATTGTTCGGTGTTACATCATGCAATAATAATCAAATATATAAAATAAATGACATTTGATTATTTCTACTGAAAAATATTCAGTAACAAAAATAAAATTTCTTCTCGTGTTCGTGCTTTGCTATAGCAAAATTTCTTATAGGAAAAAATAAGTGAAAATTACGACTACGTTGCTAAAAAATAAAAATTAGCTTTTTAATTTTTAAAATCAATATTATTAATTTTGATGTATACAAAAAGTCACTAATAAATAAAATAACAGAGAACTCAAGTTTATTTAGTAACACGTTGGATTTCATTCCCAATAAATCAAAGTGCAAAGCAGGTATTAATAAATCAGTCAACCTTTCAGCAACCGTACTTTTCTTACCCACTTGCACTTTTTATTATGATTTTTATTGGTTGTTATTGTTGCAATTCCCTCCTCAATAAATTATCCTTACTTAACTCCACAACACTCCAACCAACAAACTATCTCAAACCTCATAAACAATCCATCCACTTCCACATTTTCCCTACCCAAGAGCCCACAAAACTCCAACCATCAAAAACACCCGACCTTAAAAAAGAAAAAAATCCAATTAAATCCCGCAGCACGTAGCTTTCCAGCCCAGCGCGCGCCGCTTCCTTTTTCCCTGCTCCCGGCGCACAATGTACATGCGATATATACCCACCAGCTGCGCGCTCTCCTTTTCTCTCGCCCACTTACGTATTAACACACGCAGACATCGCGCACAATGCAGCAGCGCGCCGCAAAGACATAAAGCCCGTCTATCTGTGTATACACACGTATACGCGTCTGTGTCTGTTGATCTTTAATTGCGAGCACGCGAGGCCTCGTTAATCGTCCGCTCCTACGCTCTTTTGTCTGCGGCTGGAAATCGCGGAAAATTAATACCTATACGCCCCGAAAATAATTATCGCCGGCGCCGGAAGCCGGCTCGCGGATTTTCTCTTTTTTTTTCCGCGCCTTATTCCGCGCTCGCGTTACGGCGATAGTGAAGGGATTTTCCGCGTTTCGCTCGGGGGAGAAATTCTTTCGGCGTGTATCGCATGGTTGAACGGTTTAATGCGACGGTTGATGGGTGGGAGGAGGGCTTTTTTAACGTTTGATTGAGTTTGAACGAAAGTGGATGGTATAATTGTATAGGAGTGTCTGGGGAGTTGGTTGAGAATCAGAGTTACGTTTTAATTTTTTTAAGATTGTGCGTGTTGGTTTAGTTATGGGAAATTGGGAATGGTTAGGATCTTTTTTGAGCATGAAACTAAAGATACGTGAGTATTGTTTAAAATTAATGGAAATTTATTCATTTCAGTTTTATGTAAAAAAATTGTCGCTAAAATTTGGTGTTTGTGTTGAAATAAGCAAGAAATGAGTTACGTACACTGCATTGTTCTTTGTATAGATCAATGTCTGGTAGAAGAATAGAACACCGGATTTCGCGTAAAAAATTGATTTTTTCCTTGTAGCGGAAATTATATAAAAACGTACAGAACAAAAGCACCGTTTTTGACTCATCAGAAAATCTTTTCTTTTTTTAAAAAAAATTGCACATTTTCGGTCTTATTTTTATTCTCTTTCATTCGCGAAAAAACTAAAATAGAATACATCGTCAAGTTTAAAATACTGTGATAAGAAAAAATTACTTACAATGTTATAAAAAAAACATTTATTTTAAAATCAAAATAATGATTTAAAAATAGTTTTTCATTAACTATTACCCCCGCATTATTTATCAAATTAATTGATTAAATTATTAAACGTTCACACAAAAAAGAAAACCAAGATTCTTCGAATCAATCATTGAGATATCTTCCAACAACAACAGCAGATCAGTAAAAAACAAGGGTCCAAACGAGACAAAAAATACAATTTTCTACACGAGCCATGAGTCCCTAAAAAACTTAACCACATCCCAATCTAATGAAAATTGGCGGCACGAACGAGCTGTACTACACCGTTTCGATCGCGTGCGCGCAAAACAAAAACAGCGCGGAAATCCTCGACAAAAAATTCACCGCAAATCCCGCGTCGGCTGATTCAACGCCACAGTTTATTTTCTCGATTCATTTTTTTTTCTTTTTGTTAGGTTGACCATTCTATTTCAAAAAAAATTTTATTTGATAAAATCGAGTTATTGAAAAAAAATCAATGTTCGTATTCAATAAAACTTATTTAATACGCACTTGACATATAACTTCAATCTTGCAATCAAGAAAATGCAACATTTCAAGAGTAACGAAGCAAACAGCAACAACCTAGAAAATACCTCTAACTCGTAACTGCATCAGGATTTTTGTACCAATCACCAATTTAAAGCCAATTGCTTATTTAAAATAACTCCCCGGTCTTTATGTCTAATTCCCAACATTTCTATCCAACCCGTTCTCCACATTTCTCAGAAAATCCCCGCAAAGGGGAATGTTAATAAAGCTGCCAAATCTCCGCTCAACTCGCGCCGCCGACAAAAAAATAAATAGATTCATTATCGAGCCAATCTATCCTAATCGCGTTTGCCTCTATCAATACCTTAGCAAAGGTGGGGGGCAATTAAGTTCAGAGTTGTAATTACGGCGAATGTGCGATAATAAATAAGTAGCGCAAAGCAGAGACTATCTCTGGGTCGAAGTGCCCATAAAGTAAATTACACTCGCTTTACACCTATACCGACATCCATTATACCTGGTACAGGCTACTTCGCCTATCGTACGCGGGGATATTTTACAGCGCTCTTTATAACCCCCTCAGCGCTTTTTTTAAGTGTCGTGGATGAAATTCTTTGGGCACTTTGGGATATTAATGAAGCCTGTAAAGAGCCGCGGATAAATCATGGTATAGTAAAATCTGTAAGGAGCCGGCTTGATAAACAATCAGCGTGTATATAAAATTGATTATAAAAAAAATTATGCAAATCGCGAGGAAAAACGTAACACTTACTCCGGTAGCCAAGTCTCTATAGACCTCACCAACTCTTTCTCTCCAGCGCATAAACCCAAAAACACCACGATCACCGTCATCACTCTCAATCAATTTAAACCATATCCGCACCTCCTCGCCTCCAGCCATAAACAAAATCGTCCACATCAGCCTAATCGGCGCCCCGAGCTTAAATCCGCTAATCGCGTAATAACCCCACGCGCGGCGTAATCGCGCTCGCTCTGTTAATACCTGAATTTATACACGAGCTCGCGTTGCCCTATAAACCAAATAACGCACGCCAGTGTATAAACGCGTACAATGACTCGCTGGAACGTAGGTATATATGTATAAGCGTGTATTCTGCTTTTTTTTCCGCTCGCCAGGCGATGACTCGCGCCAGCTACGCGTATTATTAGGTCGAAGAAGAAAATCCTCGAGTGAACGCACTGGCGGCGGCGGCTGCGGCGCTTCGCCGCTCGTCATGCCCCAATTCTTATTCTGCACTCGAAAAAAAAGCCGGAGGAAGAGAGAATATACGTTGTACGGATGGGAGAGTCAAGGATGTGTGTATGCGGGCACGTGCTGCATCGGTTTTTTGAGGGGGGAGTTTGTCTAATTGGCTGGGTGGTTTTTGGTTTGTGGGAGAATGGGTTGTAAGGAGGTTTCTTTGATTTTTTTTTCGAGGAAGAGAAGAATGGGAGAGAGAGAATGAAAGAGAGGAGAGAGTTCTGGGTTGGACTTGTTGTGGTCTTGTAGTTTTTGAGATTTTGAGTTCAGGGAACATTGTCTTTGGGTTGAAATTTCTTTTGTTTGCGGCGTGAGAAGATAATGATAAATAATTGGTTCAAAAAGGATATTGATTTTTATTTATTAGAGTGAAAATTTTTTCCAGAAATGGTGATAACTTATTTTATTATTATTTGATATTTTTGCTTCTTTATAGTTTTTAAATGGTTTATGTAATCATTTTGTTAACTGTGAAAGATAATGAATCTCGTGTGTGTTCTCTAGTTGAAGTGAAGAATCATTATTTTTTACCGTGTATACTTCGTAAGTTTAAGCAAAATTAGATGTTTAAAAACCAGAACGTAAGAGCGACTTTGCAGGATTTGCTCTTTAAAAATGTAACGGTGTTCTTCCTTATGCGCAACTTAAGGAATCATCTATCTGATACCAATTACATCATAATTAGATTAAAGTAAAAAATTAGATTTCGAATATTCACACGGAATTTAATTTTTATTCTTTTCTTACTCGAAATATAAATATGATTAAGAAAGGAAAATGCGGAACTGAAGTATTTAGAGCGAAAGGAAAAAGAATATATTTCTTGACGCAGGTAATTAACTGGCGAACCCGACTATTGTTTCGCTTAATGGTATTCATTAATATATTTTCGAAAGTAAACCGCTTATTTTATGAAATAAGATTTGTTATTAAAATTTTTTATTAACTTTTTAAATATTACTTTAGTATTAACGTAATTGTTAAAATTTAAATGTACTTATGCGTGTAATAAAAAGTAAGCAAACTTTGTATATTAATTATCTTTTTATATCATTAAATGTACGCCTCAAAGTGTAAATCTCAAAGTAAAAAGTTTAAAAATTTTACAAAGTTTAAAATAAAGTTTTTAAACTGTTTACTTCCAGATTTCGCTTTTTTGACTTAAGAGTAAACATACTTAATAATACAAAATTTTTGCTAATTTTTTTAATATACATTTCACTAACAGCAAATAAAAATAAAGAAACATGCGGTTTTTGGCGATATCAATCATATCTTTCCATGTAAAATAATTTTAAAAAAGTCATAAAAATATATTTTTATACAAAGAATTCAAAATTGTATCAAAAAAGATATTTACTAGGCTGGATTTTCACATAGAAACAGTGTGGAAATTAAATTTTATATTTTATCATGATCTCACATAGATGCTAGATGGAAAGAAGGGGTACAAACTTTTAAAGTTCCGATAAGACAATTTCATTTTTTTTTTTTTTAATCAATGCTTAGAACATGACTAAGAATAAAAATGTACATACAAACATTCAACTAAAAAGTAAGTAATATGTTGCTTTCAAGAGATCTAGAGAAAATTAAATGATTGGGGAAAATATTTCTTTATACTGAAAACTATGGTCTTTTACCGGAGGTCATTTCATCAAAATAGACTTGGCTCATTTGTGTATTAACCCTTCCATGTCTACTTATTGATTTTTATTTTTAACAACGTAAAAATTAAGAATAAATAATATTATTGTTTTATTGATTTTGGAAAAAAAAATTATTAACTACGTTTTCAATAAGGTATAAATTTTAAACTTATTCTGTGAATTTACTTTTAGTGAAGCTAAGTTTACTTTTATTAAAACTAGAAAAAACAGTACTTAAACCAAGTTTCTGAAATAATTTTTTGTACAGTTTTTGTTAATAATTAGTTTATTGTAATTTGTGGTATTTAATTTTAAATAGTTAAAAAATTTTTGTTAAATATAATTTTGCTAAAGTTGAACGTTTCCTTTAAAATTATAATATTTTAAATATTTTCAAAATCTGAATTATTGTGTGAATAATTGTTTAAGATTTTTTTATAATAATGAATTTAATACAGATTTTAAAAAGTTTTTATTTATATATACTTTGTAATGCTGTTAGTGCTGACCAATTATCTGCTTTAACTGAAAATTTAACCCATTATTCAAAATACAAAATTATTTTCATCATAAATTCCGAAAAACCTTTTTCTTCTACTTATCTTCGTATTATCAAAAAAATATCTAATGTATTTCCCACACAAATTTTAAGTAAATACAATTATATAGCAACAGAAAATGATCAAATTTTTGAAAGTACAAACAATTTTCTAATTCAAAGTTATCAAAAACATAATTTGAAAGTTATTTTAATTAACAAAGATTCAGAAAAAAATGTTATTGATGAATTATTAAGAATTATCGTTTATTTGTACAATCACGCCGATAGAATTATAAATTCAAATTTTATTATTATTATTTCTACTGTATTAAGTAAGATAAATATCTTAAAAATTTTTAACTTTGCTTGGCAATATAAGTTTTTATATATTAACATAATTGAAATTTATCAACAGAAAATTAATAATAGTATTAGCAATTTGTTGCCTTCTGAACCATATATATTTATAACACATCAATATAATCCTTTTTCTAAAAGCTATAAAAAAACAATATTTTCAAACGATAATCAATTATTCTTTGATAAATTAAAGAATTTACACGGGTTTACTTTAAACGTAGGATTCGCAGATTATGTATTGTATTGTTCCACTCAAAAATATAATAATTCAAATAACATTTGGGATGTTATGTATGGTATAAATATTATAGTATTCAAAACATTTGAAAAATTTTTAAATTTCACAGTAAATGTGAAAACTGCTTTTTCAAATGATTTAAATTTACAAGCGCATAACATTACTGTAATTGATCAAAATAATGATAATCATATTGCTTTAGTTAAAACACTTGACGTTTTTATAAATTCATATTATGAAACTGCAAACGATGTTCTGATGTCAAAATATGATTTTCAAGTAGGATCCCTTGTATCTCATACAGGAGATTGTGTAATAGTAAAACAGTATGGTACACTTGAATCAAAATTATCATTTAACAGTACAATTGTAATTATTATTTTTACAATAATATTACTTATTGTCAGCTTGACCTTATTCATTAATTTTAACAGAAGATTTTGGACTTTTTATAATATTTTCAATATCTTCCTTGGCGTACCAGTTATACATCTGCCCCATAAAAGTTTTGAAAGAATTATTTTCTTAGTTTTGATTATTTTAAACTTTACAGTTTTAGCAAAAATATTAGAGCAGTTATTAAAGATTTATTTAAATAAAAATACTTACTTAAATTTAAAAACTTTAAAAGATTTACTTAAATCCAAAATAATACCTCATATAACTAATGACGCAAGAAGTATTGGCCTTGCAAGCAATGACCCAATTTTAAAATCCTTAATGTCTAATGTAATTGTAATGTACACTTACACAGAAGTAGAACATTGTTTAGACCTTCTGCTTCAAGATGGTACAAAGGTGAACGGTTGCAACGTTGATGCGATTGTTGGTCGATTTTTGGCAGATATTTTCAGGGAAAGTTTAACGAGTAAATGGATTATAAGTTTCATTGAAGAGCCTGTAGTTGATGTTTGGTATTCTATGAGGTATTCGAAAGTATCTCCATATGGAAACCGTTTTGATACGCTTTTACGACGTGTGGTTGAATCAGGTCTTTTGCGACATTGGGAACAGGAATATTTAAGACTTTACATTTTCAAAAAGAAGGATATCTTCAAACTGAATGAATTCAAATCGTCATCATTCCATTCAAGTTATTATTTTATTGAAAATAAATGTCAGTCGTCAATGTTTATTTATTTAATCGGTTCATTATTTTCGATTTTAATATTTGTACTAGAAACCAAGTGGATGTGGTTGAGAGTAACATTTAAAAAAATTAGAAAATTATTATTTTCGCGTTGAAACCATTTTTTGAAAATCTTATGAAATTATTAAATTGACAAATATAACAAGACACAAAAATATTGCATTATTTCGTCTTCCACCTTAGCCTCTCCCAACCCTCGCAAATCCCAGCAAGCCGCGTATACATTAATACCCGGGCCATTTACGCCTTAATGACCTACATAAAAATACTGCCGGCAGCGGCTTATAACGCATATACTTACTCGCACGCAGAGTCCGCGATTTAACGAGAATTGCAACGCGCTCGTGCCGTCCGCTGCGGACGATTAAGAGCCTTTAATTAGGAAATTTTCCGTGCGCGCCTTTTTTTCTTTCATCTCTTTTTCTTCTCTCCGGCTTACACCTTTTTTCCGTATAGAATCCAGCGGTCAATTAGTCGCGGGTGCTTTCGTTATTTATAGGAGAAGATGGGATTGCTAGTATATCAGGTGGACTTGACTCGGTTCTGAAAACTTTTTTGCTTCGATTCCTTTGCTTTCAAACTCTGACTTTGCTGCGGCTGTTTGTATCCGCGGTCTGCTGCACTGGGATTACGGGCTTATAATTGCTGGCTGTTAAGTTAATGGAAGTTCGTCTGTGGATCAAATGGGTAACAAATCTTGGAATTAAGGAATGGTTGTTGATTAGGAAGATGCGCGCACGCAAAAAATACCGCTGATTAGCGTGGGTTTAAGTTTGTAAGTTTTTTTCTAATTGTTGCGATAAGCGCTTTCCTGACCTTGCCGTATGAAGAAAAAAAATGCAAAATTTGACAATAACATTTTTTTCTTTATATACTTTCAAGACAAAAAATTGTCCTGTTTATGCGATAATAAGATGATAGTTTGATTAAAAACCAAAAAAGAAAATAAAAGGGTATTTCTAATTAAAAAAAAAAAAACTAATTTCCTCACAGTATTTTACAAACTGCAATCCCATTCGGTTCTGAAACTTAATTTTACGCGTCTAACTGTGGCGGCGCGCAATTTGCAAAGACCGCTCGAAGGAAGATGAATTCGTTGTTACGGCGAACCGAGTTTACGAGGAAATAAAGTACGTATTCTCATTAAGAAATTTGCATAATGCACGCACAGAAAGCCAAGATGGTACAGTCTTACCATAACAAAGAGATTATTTTATAAATTTCTGAAGCTATGAGTTGGTTTATTATTATACACGCGCGTACAAATACAACATTGTCTGGAAAATCTGCAAGTGAAACATTATTGTGTATTAAAAGATAATTATGAGTACAGCTGTCTGTGCTGACAGTCTAACAATAAGTGCTTTACTGAAAGTATAAATCTTGCTCAATTAAAAGTGAAATCTTTTAAATTATGTTTAATTATCAGGAGCAAATAAATAATTTTTATATTATCCTACAGAAGTAGAGCATAAGAAAATCTATAAGAAAACGAATTAAAAGTCTGACTAATCAAGTCACCATTCTACTGATTTTTGCTAGTCTGACATACATTTTAAAATGCAATCTTAACAACAGATTTAATTTAACAAACTAAATTCTGTTATAAACCGCTTTACTACGTTTTTTCAACCGAACAACTCGAGATCCATCCGATAAGATTACAAACTTAACTTTTAATGCGTGGGAACGGCGAACCCGTTAATCTTCTCCCTTTATTTCCCAAACAATAACCTATTAATACGAAAAACTCCTCTTTCCGAAAAATCCCATTTTTCCATACCCACTTCAAACACCTGCAAGAAATTCCAGCCGCTTCACCACTACAACATTGCCTCATAATCCTATCCTCATTAAAACAAACGCATCTAGCCAAACACAAAATACCAACCACTCCACAATCTTTCACTTCTCACCTGCGCCCTGGCACTAAACCCAGCGCGATTTCATCAGCTCCTCGTGGCATCTAAAACCGCAATCGCCAGCTGTTGCGATTCCCGAAAAACGCGACCAGAAGCTCGCGTAATCAGCTGCTCGGAAAGTCGAGCGCTAAACTCTCACGATGAGGCGTTCCGATACACGCGCGCGCATTTTTTTTCTCCCTAATATCTCGGGCTTCCCGCGAGCGGTGCATAAAATCGAGGCCTCGCGCGCTTCGCGGTTTACTGTTATATGGAGCTGTACGCGTGAAATCGTGGGTTGTGGGTATGGGTATGCGTGCGATGAGTGAGCAAGTGCATCTTCGAGGTTTTTTTATTTTAAGTTCAGAGAGTTATTGTTGTGCGCAAGGTCGAGAGAATGGTAAGGTTTCGGTTGCTGGATGCTTTTTCGAAGACGTGTTAAGTTTCTGGTGAAAATGTTGATTCTGTTTTCTGTTTTTAGGCCTCTATTTAATTCAATAAAATTTGTGCGAGATTTGAATATTTTTGTGATTATAATTTTTAGATTTATTTTTTTATATTTCAAATCGCAATCAAATTAAATTATGGTCTCTTGAAGCTAATGTCGAATATAGAGTAAAAATATAAAAAATATATTCAAATAAATTTATTAGGTTTAAAAATTTAATAGTTGAAGCTAACCTGATTTTCCCTATTAAAAAGACACGAGTAGAGTGCGACATAAAAAGAAAAGTGCTTCATCTAGCCTCATTTAAACCTGTTAAATACATGAAGCAATTTAGATCACAGCAGCGAAACATTTAATTCACATGACGTTGCAATGTGCAAATTTTCTCGTGAATTTTTATGGATTTTAAAATACTGATAAAATTTCTTTCATACGAAATTTCTTTCTCGCGTACGACTTGTTCCAACTTATCACCTTTATGATCAAGAAATAAAGCTATTTTATAAAACGCAATCAATTCGCTACTAAAAATAAATTTTCAATAACCAAAAAAAAATCTACACTTTCCTCACAACAATCTCATGCTCCAAAACAATACTCTCAAAATCCCTCATCTCGACAAATCAACCCTAATCACCCACTCCTCACCTAACCATAAAAAAACATAGGTGACTGTCCGCGACGTGACGAAACAATCCACTCCGCGCATCCTTATCCCATACGCGCGCAACACATCTCCTTTCGGGCGACACTCGGCTTTTTACTCGCCGGCGCGGGGAAAGCACCTCGCTGCGCGCGCGTGTTCTCCTATTTCCGCGCTCGGCCGCGGAATCGCTTCCGCTTTGCGGTACATTCCGAGGCGGCGGCGTGCGCGCGCGGCTAATTAGAACGTCATTCTCGCTCTTTCTTCGGAGGCGCAGCGCGCGCGCGCGGGGAAAAACGAGCGCCGTGTGGGAGCTGCGCGCCGTGGATGGATTATATGTGGGAGTGAGCGCGCGCTGCGGGGTACTGTGCGAGGTGCAAGCGTGCAATTTGTTGCTTTTTTTGTTGGAGAGGATTTTGCTTTTTTTGTTTGGGATTTTAGGGTGATGGAGGGTGGAAGAGGAATGAGGAATATTTTTAGTTTTGGTTGTTTAATTGGGTGGCATTTTTTAAATAGTTTACACGAAGAGATTATATATAAGAATGTTTAGATTTTGGAGTTATTAAATTGACGTTGTTATCTTTTTCATTGAAAAATTTTGTATTTCGAATTTGTTATTGAGAATGTAAATTGTTTTCATAATTTCTCTCGATGTAAGTTTCATTGATAAGGTTTAATTCTATAAGCTTACAAAAATAATAAAGATTTTTTTAAATTATACTATTTTAATAGTATAAATCTAAAGAAAATCGAGGAGCATGTTTTTGCATAATTATACGCAAATTGACATTAGCTCGACAAAATGTAAATTTCTCTAAACATCTTTGCAAACCAAATATCCTTGACTCTGCATTCCTCAACTTCTGCAATCGACCAAACATATCCGCACATCCATCCAGCGCGCACGAACCTAATCAGCCGTCGTTCGGATGATTCACGAGCTCAGAGCCTGCCATCATCCATCTTTCTTTCGCTCCCCGCTCTCCTTCCACTCTCTCAATATTTCACGCAAAAAACTACCCATCAGAAGAACGTGTACCAACGCATACGTACACCGAGCCTACGCGCACGGAAAATCCAAGCGCTCGTTTTTCTCGTTCCGATTTTAATGGAACAGCGCTCGAGCTGTCCTAAGTATGCATCTGAAGTGCACGCGCTCGTAATGAGTCTATTTAGGATGGACGGATGATGAAGGAATCGAGCAGAGCTTTATCTTTCGCAAGCAAGGCTATTGTACGCCTCGGAAGAATAAGAGATTTTCGAGAGTAATTTTAGGCTTTCCGCCAAACTCGCT
This sequence comes from Eupelmus urozonus, assembly GCA_900480035.1. Lineage (NCBI taxonomy): Eukaryota > Metazoa > Arthropoda > Insecta > Hymenoptera > Eupelmidae > Eupelmus > Eupelmus urozonus. The sequence goes on from UELX01000438.1 coordinate 74,368, forward strand.
CGAGGATCTATATCGGCGCGGGGAAACGAAGCCGGGCATCTCGCAATAGGTCAACGAAATGAGAAGACCCTTTTCTGGTTCGACGCTGGGGGTATCAATTTGAATTGCTTACGAAATGCAGGCACTTGTAGATTCGAGGAGATCATGTCGGGATAAGTGGAGCGCATTATCATAATGAGAAAAAATAAAGTATTTTCGGAAACGGTTTCGAGAAATTACAAGTCTCCGTGCGTTTAGTTTTGAGAATCGGATAAAATATTGTAAAAGAATTTTGAAAGTTGCCTTCCCAGTTAACAGCTCGATACTGTCTGTGACTTTCGAAGAAATTGCAAAGCAAATGTTTGCCGATACTTTCTAACGTAAAAGTAAGACATTGAACTCTTTTTCTAAGATTGTGATTAATTAAAATGCATTTTTGTGTTTAAAATATATATTTTTATCACTATCCTCAATCAAAATAAATAAAAGTGCAACTATACCCACACCTACACATCATTCTCCAATCGAACCCCGACCCATCATCCCAGCGATTCTATAAAAATTCAATCGTCCCGCTGGCAGTCCCAGCGCAAAAATCCCGGCATAATTTCCACAGCCGAGCGAGCCAGCGCGCGCGTGACGAAATGCTCCCTCCCTTAAGTATAATCATCATCTGGCCATCTCGCGATTATACTCACTTTCTCTGACTCTGGCGCTTGATTGCAGGACCGGGACGAGCAGACGAGGCTGGAGATGAAGCACCGCAAGGAGGAGGACGACCTTTACCGGAAATTCGCCCATCACCGCGAGGAGGAGGATCGCCGAATACGCGAGGAGTTCCGGGTAATTATGTCTTTTTTGACGCGTCTGCACGTTTTGTTGAGTGTGGGTATGTACTAGGAGGTTTGTTTGATGGTGAAGCTGAGTGTTTTGTCTTTGGTTGAATGGGGATTATGTTGTTTTACTACGTAAAAAGAGATTCTTTAAGAACATTGCTTTTTCCTAACGCACAAAAGGACGAGTGGGAAAAGGAGCTGGAGCAGCTCTCCGAAAAATGGGAGCGCGAGCGAGGCGGCAAGGCGCGGACCCAGCAGTTCCAGCAGGAAAAGGAAGACCTCGAGAAGAACATGACGCTGCGCAGGGATAAGAAGAAGGAGAGCCTCACTCGCAAAATGCTCGAGCACGAACGGTACGCATATTACACACACTCGCCTCTGCTTAACGAACCTTTTGAATCCGCTTTTTTTTCTTTTCTAAACAGCGCGGTAAAGCTCGCGTTCTGCGCGAAATCCGTCGCACTTGTTTGTCACGAAAATTGAACTACCTCGAGAGTTTTTCGCGCTTTCTGGGTTTTGAAAATGCCGACCGAAACGAGCTCTGTTTGTTACCGTAGATCCATGGTAAAAGTAATTCGCGGTACGTTTGGGAAAGTAAAATTCAGAATTTTTTGAGAATTAAGAAGAAATAGGTGTATATCAGAGCTCAATCAAGCAATTAATAACAGAAGCCAGCTTTTCATTAATTCGTTTGAAAATTTAAATTAGTTGCTTGCTCATTTAGATAACCATCGCTTTAGCCACTTTCGAATCTAGATTCGCGAGCTACCATAATTAAACATCGCGTCCACTCTCGCGCTATCAAAACGTCATTCCCCTCGATTTCCACTTTAACGGATCCATTCTCCCTCTCCCAAACCCCATTCCAAAATTTCCAAATCTCGATCAACTTACATACTCAAACGATTAACGCATTGCGTCCGACATTCACAGGGCAGCGACGGCCGCTCTGGTGGAGAAGCAGAGCTCGGAGATGCTGGAGCTGATAAACGAGGCGCGCAGCGAGTACATGCAGCAGGAGAGCCTCTACCTGGACGAGGGCATCGACTACATCCACGGGGCGCCGCCCAGTCCGTATCCGTCCAGGGCACCTCCGCCTCATCCGCCAGCTCTTGCCAAGTACCATCTCTACAACGATCCGCTCGAGTTCGCCGACATCGATCAGATCGCCATCTCGGTTAGTTTGTGCTCGTTTGTCATTTGCGCTGGTCTCCGATCTTTGCGCGCTCTTTGAATTTGTTTTCGTCACTTGGAGACTCGGAGGACATTAGTCATTTTTGTAAAGTGCATTTTTTTCTTTAGTTGATATTGATCTTTTTGCAAACAACATTTTAGTTGAAATTCGCAACAGTTCTTTTCTAAACCCTGAAACATCCTACATCATCCTCTGTTCCAACAGGTAGCGCAAGAAGATCAGAAGACGTTCACCGACCTGGTGCGCCAACTAGTGAGCAAATGCGGCTCGGACATCGAAAAAGCCCGCACGATCTTCCGCTGGATCACCGTGAAGAACCTAAACACGATGCAATTCGACGACAACCTGCGCGGCGACACCCCAATGGGCCTGCTCCGTGGCATCAAACACGGCACGGAATCCTACCACGTGCTCTTCAAGCGACTCTGCAGCTACGCCGGCCTCCACTGCGTCGTCATCAAGGGATACAGCAAGTCGGCCGGCTACCAGCCGGGCGTCAGGTTCGAGGACAATCGATTCAGGAACAGCTGGAACGCGGTTTACGTGGCCGGCTCCTGGAGGTTCGTGCAGTGCAACTGGGGCGCCAGGCATCTCGTCAATGCCAAGGAGGTGCCGCATCCGGGACAGCCTAAGGAGAAGAGCGACAGTCTTAGGTTCGTGTGGACTTATTTTTTAGGTTTAATTTAGGTACTGATTTTGTTAGGGAGATGGCTTTTAAGAAATTAAGTAATCACAGTGGTTTTCTTTTCTACGGGCTTGACTTGTACTTTTGTTTGAAGAATAATTATAATTTTTAAAAGTGTGTTAATAATTGGTTCTACTTAATACTACTCCTAATTAAATAGTGTAATAATTAATAATTAATAAAAATTGAGTCTATTCGAAGGAAAAGTTTCTCAGTAATCTTTAATGCTTTTACTTTTTCGTCAAGCATGAAAGTACTTATTAATAGTAGTTAATGTCCTAGGTAATTTAAAGTTATTTTCACTGAACTGAAAGTAAAATTGAGAGTAAATACTATAATAAGTTATTTTATTGTGTCCCTATAAACAATCAATTAAATGTCCTATATAAAAAATAAAAATAGTAAAATAACTATTTGTCATTCTCTTTGTGTAAAAGTACTAAAAACGATGAAAAATAAATTTTATATTTATTTAAATAATTATTATGAATAACTTTAGAAATTGCACAGTAACAATCATAAAACATGTCAATATGCAAATAACATAACATTCCTGGGCTTGCAACCTCGTAAAACCCAGCCCCGCTATTATAAAATGAATTTTTCATTATTAATCCAAGCCGCATAACGAAACTCCGGCTCGATTACAAAAGCTACGATTTTACAATCGTCGCAGCAACACTACACGGCAAAAAATGATATAATAATCGTCCGCTCGACTCACCGCTCTTTCTCCTTCCCCCGCAGATACGAATACGACGACCACTACTTCCTAACGGACCCGCGGGAATTCATATACGAGTTCTTCCCACTGCAGGAGGAGTGGCAGCTCCTGAAGCAGCCCATCTCGCTCAAAGACTTTGAGGAATTGCCCTTTGTTCGCTCCCTATTCTTCAGGTACGTATGTCGCGCGCTAAAAAATAAATAATAAAGCAATAGGCGAGCCGAGAGAAAATCGTGCGATTTTTTCTCGCTCGCTACGTGCCTCCTCGGTTGGCTTGTAATTTTGCTTTGTGTAAAAAAAATAATATAGGTACGGCCTGTATTTTCCTGACACCAATACCAATGCCGTTATGTACACTGATGCAACTGGAGCCGCGACTGTGAGGATAGCGATGCCGGCCAACATGCAATCTTCCCTGATTTTCCATTATAATCTCAAGTTTTACGACAGCGACGGCGACAATTACGATGGCGTCTCCTTAAAGAGATTCGTTATGCAAGTGAGTTGCTCTTTCTCTCTTTCTTTACTTTGTTGAGAGTGAACTGGAGTGATTGTTTATGTCATCTTGTTTCGAGTGTACAGCTTGTGTTGTTATATTTGCACACTAGGTACTGAAATGCCTGGAAATAACAGGAAGCAAAAACTGTTTCTCAGGTTTCAAATAAATAGCTTAAAATTTCTTTGATTATATTTTGTATTTTTAAGGCTAAAAAAATAACGACAAATATTGACATAGATATAAACATTCATCAAATTAAAAAAAAAATTGATAAATCAAATTTTATCTTAACAGTCGGTCGTCGGCAACCTGGTCGCTTTCCGCGTCCACGCGCCCTGCTCAGGTGCCTTCCTCCTAGATGTATTCGCCAATGCAGTCACGCCTAAGGAGTACCTCACTGGCGAACCCATGAAGTTCAAGAGCGTGTGCAAATTCAAAATCGCCTGCGAGGAGTTGCAGACGGTGATGGTGCCGCTGCCCGACTGCGCGAGCGGCGAGTGGGGCCCCACCAAGGCCACCAGGCTCTTTGGACTTGTGCCTATCACGCATCAAGTGAGTGAAGCTAAAATGTTTAGATTGAGTTAGTTTTTTTATCGTTTGATTTGGTAGATAATTTTACGAAATTTTAATAATGATTGTTAGTGAAATTTTTTTGTGTTTAAGGAATAAATAAAAAGTGAATGTATTTTATTAAATTTATAATAAGTATGCGTGGAAATTAAAGTCCTAGCTTTACCACGAAAATAATTAAATGTTGTATAATTAATAATGAGATTCGTGAAATC